>JAEIGH010000754.1:0-12873 GCA_018903575.1 Drosophila saltans | reverse complement strand
TGTAGTATTTCCTATAGGTAGGTATAATTGTGAATTCTTTCACAATGTATTTGGACCAGACAGCAAACCGAAATTGAAAATATCGGTGACAGTTGTTATTCAGATCCAACATGGGAGTCTCTATGCCTAACGAGTGGGACCCTATGGTTCCGTAGCTCTTTCGGAGTGGGGTGGGTTTTGTTGCTAGATACAGGACTCTCCCTCTACACAATTTTATTAAGGATCCCTCCTGAAACTAAAAATGACGACGATTGACCCGGATGGTCAAATGAAAACGAAACATATCGACGAAACGATATAAAAACTCAATTGGCAAATTCACATATTTGATTAAATCACAAAACAAACGGCTTCTTATTAATTCGGAATGAATTCGGCTGGGCTAAAGTTGGAATTGCACCCGCTTGCTCTATACCCATCCCTACCTTTGGATCCTCTGTGGCGGATGTAACCGAAGATCCCCTAAAACAAACTTTACCTAAATTTTACATTGCCACGCCATCAGGAAAATACACTATAATCACTCCATATTTTTTTTTTGTTTAGTTTCACTTCAGAAAATATATTGTTTTAAAAATATTCATAATTGTTGTTGGATTTCATTTTTACGTTATAAAAATTTTATTAAATTCTATTCTATATAACAAGAGTAAAGTATTCCTTATGAGTAAAGATTAGTTAGTAAGAAAAAGGAAAAAAAACATGTTCAAGGGTGACTACGGTATACCCTTCATTGGGCCTATTATATGAAAAAAAATTTTCTATTATTATCTTCAAGTTTCGGTTTTTGGAATTTAATTTAAATGCTAAAAATTTAATTAGCTGCACGCAAGTAACAGTTTTTTTTTTTTTTTTTTTTTTTTATATAAAAATCAAATAGCAGTGTATAAGAACAAGACCTGTGTGCCGTACGTTATTTCGCGAACATAACTAAGGTCATTGACCTGTAGTTAGGATCAGCTGTTGTAAAGCCATAGCAAAAGTAGGTGTCGAAAAATTTATTTAAAGAACATGAATTAATGAGGAAAGCGAGAACCACAACTGCTTAAGCAAAAACAAACGCGCGAGGAATCATTTGGATGACCATAAAAAAAACTAAAATATGAGTGTAAATTATACACCAGTTACGGTACTATACCATCCATATGATTCCTACCAATTTACGAGGACCGGTAGTAAAGTATTGAGAGTAGATTTATGTATATGTTATTTTATGTAAATTGTAGGAGCATATACATATATACATACATATTTTATGTTATTTTTTTTTTTTTATATTTATGCACACATAGATATATATATATATATATATATATATATAAAAATCAAATAGAAAAATTTTAGGCAGATAAACTTACTCGCATTTTTGTAAATTATATTTTACTTGAGTTGTTGCTCCAACGGTGGAAGGCTTTCCAACGATGATTTGGTGACAGCTAGATGGAAATTTATTTTTTTCTGTTTCTTTTGTAACTATATATGTATTAATATTTTTTTTTTTTTTTTTTTTTGGTTGACTTCACTCACTAAGGCATGCTTAAAAAAAAACGATTATAAGCAAAACACTTGGATAAACCAATACCTAATGATTGAACAAATTCCATAACGGTTGTTCTGATTACTTAAGTATTGATTCCATGTGTTGCTGTATTTTTTTTCTTTTCTTTTGGGTTTGTTCTTTATGAATACCGCGGCACAAGTCTTGTTCTAATCCACACTGCTTGAAAGGCTTATGGTTTCTTTTACTTTTACGAATCGAGAATTAAGAACAATTAAATTTTTTTTTTTTTCTTGTAAGACTTTACGCCAATTCGTTTGACTTTGAGCAAAGTTATATTCTTAAATCGGGGCCTCTAATTTGCTATGAGGGTTTACACTATACACACAAAAAAAACTATCACCACCGATCGTTGGAAACATCCGACATCGGCGAACGAATTAACGACACTGATCTGGTCTCGGTTGATGGTGGTTACGGTGTTACTGTTGTTTTTTTTCTTTCCTATCTCTTGTAATTTTCCAAGTTCTGAGATACTCCAATTCACAAAAATGCAGGGGTACTCCAGCAGCCAGGTGCTCTTCTGCAAAGGCGAGCCTCGAATGGGCAAAATGCTGGAGCCGTAGCTACCTGTAAAAATTTATTTTTTTTTCTTTTATAAAACATGGGTGTTAATGCCCAAACATATGCAATTTTTGGACACTTTTTTCCCGGAGGCCAAGGACCACGTTTTTTCTTTTTTTCAAGCCTTCGGATGGCTTAAATTTTCCACTGATTCCACTTCAATTGGATAAAAACGTGTGGCGGTCCACCTTGTGAATTTGTGTGTGGCCTTTTTTTTTTTTCTTGTATAAGTTGCCGAAATATAAAAACCACAAGTCAAAAATAATTTTAAGCACACATCTGTACTTTTTCCACTTTTTGGGTATTGGAATGAAATAGAAAAGACTGCACGAGGTAAAACATGCCCTTTTATACCCTCGGCTTAATCAAAAGCTCTAATTTTCTTCCCTGAAGTTGGCTGTGATCAGTGTCACTGGTCAGAGGCCATAGTTAAAGCTGCGTTGCGCCCTCTATTCATCAATTGATAACCAAACTTTCAAGCAGTGCTAGGGACTTTAAATCGCATGCGAGAATTTTTCTTACGCGCCTAACTAACGATTTAAAAGGCCAGCCTGCCAAAATTTTAAATTCTTTCCATAGAATCCCGACCATTACACCATCCGATAATATGCCAGCTATGGGCAGCAGATTAGCGGAAATTAGCTTCGAATGTCCTTGGCATGATAAATACCACTTTCTTTGCCTTGTAAGTCTTCTAGTTGGTAATAGCAATTTCCTAACTTTTTCCGAATTCGACACTTGACAAATTTCAAACCAAGCTTGGCGTTAAGATTTTGTGAAAACTTACTTTGCGCAAAATTTCTCCTATATACTTCTTGCCCCTCTTTGAAGGAAACAGGCTTAGCTCTTAGATTATACTGGGCTGCATTTTTATTATACGCTACCCGAATATGGTCTTGAATATCTTTCCGCAACAAAGCTAAGTTATCTGTTCTGGCTAGCGGTGCAATTGGCTCTTCCAGCAATTGTAGATTCTTAAGTAGGCGATAATCCGATCCATGCGTAATCATATCAAGTCCAAACAATGCTCGGTAAGGGGAACATCCGATGGACTGATGTAAGCCCGAACGCAGGGAACAGGAAATACTAGTTAAATGTAAGTCCCAGTCCGTTTGGTCTCCCTTAAGATATGCACGAACTGCTGCTAATATAGATCTATTAACTCTTTCTGCTGCATTACTCTGCGGTGAATATAGAGCAGTATACACATGCTTAATACCGAGTTCGGTAAGAAAAGCGTTAAAATCATTTGCTTTAAATTGAACACCATTATCACTGACGATTATCTCTGGAACACCATAGCAATGGAAAATATTTTTTAACAAAAACTCCTGAATTACAGATGAAGTTAGTTTCTTCAGGGGGTGCAACCAATGATATTTGCTAAAATGATCCAATACTATCAGAATACCAATATGACCACGTTTGCTTCTCGGGTAAGGACCTAACAAGTCTATGTATAACCGTTGGAAAGGCCTACAGGTTTGAACTGGCTCCCCCATTGGTGGGCGTAATATACGATTCGGTGCTTTGGTTTCCTTACAGTTGCTGCATTCTCTGATATAGTCACGCACATCTTTAGCTAATCCTGGCCAGAAAAGGTTTCTTCGCAATCTTTCTATTGTCTTGTGCATACCTCCATGTGCCGAAATCACATTATCATGAGCTTGCTTCAGTACATTGATTTTTAACCGTTCAGGCACCCATAACTTCCAAGCATCTTGTTCTTGAGCGGCTTCACCTGTAGCATGTTCAGTTCTCTTATATATAAATTTATCTATAACCTTTATATCGGGAAATTTTTCTGGGACCTTCTTGAATTGTTCTTTTAGTTTATTATATGTATCATCTTGGAATGCATCCGAATCCAAATCTACAATAGGACAAATATCTAAGTCTGCTATCTCACCGGTAAATAAACGTGACAAGGCATCGGGTACCACATGATCTCGCCCCTTTCGATGAGATATAGAAAACTTAAATTGCTGCAATCGGAAGATCCATCGCGCAAGTCTGCCAGATACATTTTGTTGGCGCATGAGCCACACTAAACTTGAATGATCCGTTACTACTTCAAATTCCTGCATTTCTAGGTAACAACGAAATTTTTCGATGGCCAATATTACAGATAAGCATTCTCTTTCGGTTACACTATAGTTGCGTTGAGCGCTACTTAATTTCTTTGACATGTAAGCAATTGGTTGTTCATCGTTGTCTTCTGTTAATTGAACTAAGACCGCGCCTATACCGAAATCACTTGCATCGCAATGAAGATAAAATTTTTTATCGAAATTGGGATTTGCTAACACTGGTGCAGAGGTCAGAATTTTCTTTAGGTTTTCCATCGCTTCTTGAGCCTCTGGAGTCCAAATAAATTTTTTCTTAGAAGATAGCACATTTGTAATGGGACATGTTAGATCGGAAAAATTTCTAATGAAACGGCGATACCATCCACAAATGCCAAGAAAACCGCGTACTTGCTTTAAATTTTTCGGTGTTGGCCAATTTAATATACATGATATTTTATTTGGATCAGTACAAATGCCTTTATTGTCAATAACATATCCTAAATAGTTTATTCTGGTAACACAGAAATTACTTTTCTTTATGTTTAAAGTAATGTTGGCCTTTTTGAATTGTTCAGCAATTCTAACTAAAACAGCGAGGTGCGAAGGGAAATCTTCCGAGACAATGCATAGGTCGTCTAAATATCCGAACACACAATAACGAAGATCTGGAGGGATAACATAATCCATTAATCGACACATAGTTGACGGGGCATTGCACAGTCCAAAAGGCATGACAGTAAACTGATATAAAGGTCTGCCCGGTACTGTGAATGCTGTTAAAGGTTTTGACTCCTCAGATAATTTAATTTGCCAATAGGCATCCTTTAGATCTAATTTGGAAATAAGATTAGCTTTAGGAAGACGAGAAAAGATTCCATCTATACTAGGCAACGGGTAAGCATCTTTTTTGGTAAGTTCATTTAATCGTCTGGCATCTAAGCATAATCTTACTTTATTTGGTTTTAACACCAAACGCATTGGCGAGCTCCAGGGACTGGATGAAGGTTCAATTACCCCTAGAGACACCATTCGATCAATTTCCGCGAAAAGAAGTTTCTCTACTGCTGGGCTCACTGGATAAAAACGTTGCTTTACGGGTTGAGCCGATCCCACATTTATATGATGTTGAATTAAACTAGTGCGACCGAGTCCGTCAAGACAATTAGGAAATAGCTGTTTAACTACTTCTAGTTGCTGTCGCTGAATTTGCGTCAAGGGATATTGATTTGGCTCCGCATCACCATGCTCGACTTCTTCAAGATCCAAAGAACTGATAATATCTGGAGCAAGAGCAAAACTTTTCCAAAAGTCAATCCCTAGAATCAGCCTTTGTTTAATAGATGGAATAACATAAAGATTTATTTCGTTTGTTATATCTTTGTAAGTTATTTCCACCCGTAGTTTTCCAATCACGTTATGATCATTCCCATCTGCAGTTTGCACATGTGCTTTAATTGGTTTAAAACATGACAACTTTTGAAACGGTTCCCCAGCCAATGAAGCTCCAATACAGCTTACGTTGGCTCCTGTATCTAATAATCCTAATTCATTATAGTTCAAAAAGGACACTTTAGCATAACTACGATTGTCCTTCGGACTACTAAATATAGCAGATACTAATTGGTGATGTTGTTGCTTACGTTTCCTAAAATAATTTCTAGTTCTTAAAGTATACTTGTTCGTATTTACTTTACTTATACTTGACACTTCATTAAAAATTTTATTCCTAACTCGCATATATCTTTTTAATCGTTCATGATATGGCATTAAAGGACCAAGACCCGGGTGTGAGAACTTCGCACTCTTCTCGGAATCTGATATCTGGACAGGCATACGTTCGAAAGCATCCTGCATAATTATCGGGTTGGTTCCGGGGGCATCCAGTTGGCTTTGGATGCACCCGTTGCTCGGTTTTCCGACTTACGTCGTAAACACTTAGGGCATTGCGGCTTATATATGTTTGGAGCGCCACAGCCATAGCAGAAAATTCTTCTGTCAGCTTCGCAATCTTCCCAATGATGATCAGGGGATTCGCAATTCCAACAATTAGTTTTGGTGGTTTTTCTAATAGCTGCTATGTCTGGCATCTGTATTAATTCCTCTTCAGGTTCTTCTACCGACTGAGCTTCTTCTATAGCGTAAACGTGGCGACGGGGTGCTAGCGTCTTAGCTTTTACCGACATTTCCGCACGGTTACGAATTTCACTATCAAGATTTTCCTGCATTTGTACTAATCTACGCAAATGACCAACTGAGTGCGTAGGTTGATACAATAATCGATGTCGAATCTCGGGCAACAAATTATTTTTCAAAATCTCTACTAGTTCTTCCTCATCTAATTTGACTGATGACTTATCTATAAGACTGGCTACTGCATCATAGAAAGAAGCAAAAGTTTCTCCTTGCTTTTGTTTTCGCGAACGTATTTGTTCTTTACTCATAAAATCAGATTTGTAATCTTTATAATGTTGTCTAAGAGAGACGCACATTTCCGACCAGAGAATATTATTGTTAGTAGCTTGCTTCACCTGCTTGTGGTATCGCCAGTACCAATCGCGGGCTTTACCTACAAAGAGGACATGCAAGTGTCTACATAACGCTGAAAAGTCACTATCCAATGTTTCATCGGTTAAGGATTTAACACGATATAAAAATTCTTCTACCCCAAGACCTTCAACTGAACCATCAAATTGTAAATTCCACTTTAACATAATATCTGCAACTCTACTAGGCGGAATGAAGGAAGCAGCATGCGACCTGTTGCTATTCGATGATGTTAATTGTGGTGGACAATTATTTAAAGGTGCCGGAGCATTTATGCTTAAGGGTATCAGACGAGTTATGGTTTGTTCAATCATGTTTTGTATAGCTGCATAATCAATATTGGCCATATTGGCATTTGTCGCTCGAGCTGGGCGACCTTTCTTTCGCTTGTTAATTATTCTTGTGGGAGCAGCATTTCCGTTGGTACTGTTACTATGATCAAGTAAAGGTATCTGTTGGAGGCTACTGTCTAAAATGGTTTCAGGCTCTTCACTGGCAACAGCTGCTGACTGAAGATGCTTTGACAAGCCTCTAGTAACTGGTCTATTAACAATACGGCTGGTATTTAGACTCTGCTCCTGATTCGACTGAGGCGACGCTGGACCATTTACAATTACTAAACTATTGTCTTGTTCCGCAAAGGGGTGAGCGCAAGTTGGACACTCATTATGCGCGGATAACCAACTGTGGATACAATCTTTATGAAAAACATGACCACATGAGGTCATACAACATGGCTGAATATTTGTCATCAACTGCGAACAGACACGGCAAAAGTGTGCAGATGAACCTGCTTGTGTTGTTGGGCTATGACTTACAGGCATGTTTATTTAAATTGCAAAAAACTTAATTTCACTTTATTTTAATTAATTTCCTGATTTGTGGCGTTTTGTTAGACAATATAAAATTAGGTAATTAAATCAAGAAACGAATTCACTTAATCCGAAAATAAGAAGGAGGTAATATTAATGGGCTATTGAAGATTTTTTTTTCTTTAAACAGGCGTAAAGACGGAAATTATGTCGTTTGTTGTTTTTTTTTTTTTTTTTTCTTAATTCATTTTTATTTGTGGCTTTATTATTTTATAGACACAACTTCACATCTCTATCCTTACGATACATTGATTACTTATTACGATCCTTTATCACGATTACGGAAACGAAGTTATTAAACTCTGGGATATGCGATTCGATCTTAGCCAAAAAGACATATAGTCGACCAGGTGTCAAACAACGTTCACAAACTCTGAAAAAGTTAATACCGTGCAACCAAGTATTTGAAACTAATGAGCTAAGATTGCTAGAAACATTTGGAATGGGGGAACTCTTTTATAAAAATTTTGAATAATTCAATTTAATAATTTTTTTTTCCGCTATTAACTTAGAATAAATAACACTACACGACATGGTATTCGCTAACAGCAAAATTCCTGATTCAAGCGTGGTTAAGAATCCCGAGTCAATTTTAGTTCATGGCAATGGAACCGAACTGTTCCAAGCTATCAACATAAACTAATAAACCGGCAAACATCCCTAGATTTTCGTTTTTTCCATCATCAATGTGTTCTAACAATCCCGGGTGTGACTACTAACAATTTGAAAATAATCAAAAACTAGCTTTTATGCCGATCAGTATCCACTAAATGGTTACTATAGGAATCGGTTTTGGCCACGTTAGCGGCCCCACGTTGGGCGCCAAAAATTTATGTAGCATTTCCTATAGGTAGGTATAATTGTGAATTCTTTCACAATGTATTTGGACCAGACAGCAAACCGAAATTGAAAATATCGGTGACAGTTGTTATTCAGATCCAACATGGGAGTCTCTATGCCTAACGAGTGGGACCCTATGGTTCCGTAGCTCTTTCGGAGTGGGGTGGGTTTTGTTGCTAGATACAGGACTCTCCCTCTACACAATTTTATTAAGGATCCCTCCTGAAACTAAAAATGACGACGATTGACCCGGATGGTCAAATGAAAACGAAACATATCGACGAAACGATATAAAAACTCAATTAGCAAATTCACAAATTTTATTAAATCACAAAACAAACGGCTTCTTATTAATTCGGAATGAATTCGGCGGGGCTAAAGTTGGAATTGCACCCGCTTGCTCTATACCCATCCCTACCTTTGGATCCTCTGTTGCGGATGTAACCGAAGATCCCCTAAAACAAACTTTACCTAAATTTTACATTGCCACGCCATCAGGAAAATACACTATAATCACTCCATATTTTTTTGTTTAGTTTCACTTCAGAAAATATATTGTTTTAAAAATATTCATAATTGTTGTTGGATTTCATTTTTACGTTATAAAAATTTTATTAAATTCTATTCTATATAACAAGAGTAAAGTATTCCTTATGAGTAAAGATTAGTTAGTAAGAAAAAGGAAAAAAAACATGTTCAAGGGTGACTACGGTATACCCTTCATTGGGCCTATTAAATGAAAAAAAAATTTTCTATTATTATCTTCAAGTTTCGGTTTTTGGAATTTAATTTAAATGCTTAACAAAATTTAGTTAGCTTGCATTTGCCATAGTTTAATTAATTTTTCTTAGACTATTTATTTAGTTTTTTTTTTTTTTTTTTTTTTTTTTATAAAAATCAAATAGCAGTGTATAAGAACAAGACCTGTGTGCCGTACGTTATTTCGCGAACATAACTAAGGTCATTGACCTGTAGTTAGGATCAGCTGTTGTAAAGCCATAGCAAAAGTAGGTGTCGAAAAATTTATTTAAAGAACATGAATTAATGAGGAAAGCGAGAACCACAACTGCTTAAGCAAAAACAAACGCGCGAGGAATCATTTGGATGACCATAAAAAACTAAAATATGAGTGTAAATTATACACCAGTTACGGTACTATACCATCCATATGATTCCTACCAATTTACGAGGACCGGTAGTAAAGTATTGAGAGTAGATTTATGTATATGTTATTTTATGTAAATTGTAGGAGCATATACATATAAGTTAACACCCGACATTCCTAAAACCACTTATTGACCACTTATTGGCCCAAGATCGATATCAACAAATCTGTAATATAGCCGCATTGACTCAAGTAAACAGGAATTTCATCTAACACCCGACATCCCTAAACCACTCAGGAACTACAATCACATTGACTCAAGTAAACAGGAATTTCATCTAACACCCGACATCCCTAAACCACTTACGGACCACTTAGTGACCCAAGATCGATACAAACAAAATCTGGAACATAATCAAATCTTGCCACACACTCAGATTTTGTCACATTAATATTCTCAGTAAACTTCCACGAATTAGAACCGCAACACTTTGGCAAACAACGACAACAGCCCTATCCACAAACGTGGGAAATAAACAAAGCCACCGCCGCTGCCGACGTCGATGCATGGAGGCAGAGCTTTCATCCAACCTTTTGTAATAGAAGTCAGATCAGTTCTTTTCCTGTAAGCAAATCTTCCGGTCGTAGTCTTAAAGTTACTAACCGAAAGTTGAATAAAAATTATATTTTTTTAAACGGGAAGAAAACTCAATTTTAATTGGCGCCCGAGCAGGGACCGGGTTTGATAAAAACGTGCAAGTGAACGCAACGTGCCATAATTGCTTTAAAATCAGTCCTCAAAAACAGAGCCTCTGTAAAGTCGACACTTGTGAACTTGTGCACCCGGTTTAAAATTTTTCACTGGGTCTGATAAAAACGTGCTAGTGAACGTAACGTGTTACAATTGCTTCAAAACCAGTCCTCAAAAACAGAGCCTCTGTGAAGTCAACACTCGTGAACTTGTGCACCCAGTCTTTTCTCCTCATTGCGATCCTTGTTGCATACGTTCGCAGGGAACTGGGCATATAAGGAGTCCGGCGGAACCTCAGTATCTAAAGCAGAAAACGGGAATACTTCCTAAAGACCAGTCCAGCTGAAGCATGGAGATAATAGGATTAATGTAAGTTAAGGAATTATAGAAAATAAGAAACATCAAACGAAAGAAAAGCAAATCAACTAAAGAAAGAAGAAAAAATAATACAAAGTGAAAAAATACACAAAATATGTAAAAGAAAATTAAAGAAAAATTTAGAATCGTGAGAAAAACAAATTTCAGAACAAAAGCTACAATTGCTTAAAAAAAAAAAAAAAAATATTCAAACAAATTAAGAAAGATAAAAAAGAAAATAAAAGAAAAATTTAGAATCGTAAGAAAAATAAATTTCAGAACAAAAGCTACAATTGCTTAAAAATTCAAACAAACTAAGAAAGAAAAAAAGGAGGATAAAAGAAAGATTTAAAATCGTAAGAAAAATAAAAAATTCAGAAAAAAGCTACAATTGCTTAAAGGAAATTTTATTTTTGAACAGATTAAGGAAGAAAAAATTAATATACAGCTTTTAACGATATCCCAACATAATAATACCAATATTATCATAATACCAATTTCTTAAAACGGAAAAATTTTAAATAATTTTAAGTGAACAGTGAGGGGAAAAGTTGAGTGGCAAGTGAAAAAAGTTAATAAAAAAAAAAAAATCCAAAATGCCAGACAATTGGGTTAGGTCAGCAATAGTTCAGGATGCGGCACAGCAATCCAAACCGCAAACACCAGCTTCTGGGGCTTCCACCTCAGGTGCTTCGGTCAACAGGATAGAAGCCATTTCCATTCAGGGCTTAGAAGTCGCCATTGAGGCAGTAATAAATGGACAAATGGGTAACATAGTGAAACATGTATCCATGCGTACTGAGCAGGTTAACAGTTATACTGATCAAGCAGTTAATTTAGAAGATGAATCAGGATGGGCAGAGTTAGATAAGGTCCCAGATATTGTCAGAGGTATAGAAAGATTTTCAGGATGTAGGGAAGAGTTCATAACTTGGCACAACTGTGTGTCCAGAATCATGGAACTATATAAACCTATGCAGGGAACTCCAAAATACTTTGCCATTTTGATGACGATTAGGGGAAAGATAGTGGGACAAGCGAATACCGTTTTTAGAGTCCTTCCACACACCCTTATATTGGGATGCTATTTCAAAACAATTAGTGGCTGAGTATTCTGACAAAAGAGACGTTAAGACACTGACTGACACTGACAAGGACGCATGACAGTTAACGAATTTTATCACGCGGTCTATCAACAACTCTCGCTAATATTAGACAACATTAGCACCATGGGTTATGGTCCAGAAACCGCTGGGGCCATGACAGACCAAGCCAGGGGCAGGCGCTGGACACCTTTGTACGTGGACTTAATGGTGATTTATCCGAGAGACAGCCCTCGTTTACAGCATGCGCTTAGACTTTGCGAAATGTTGGAAAATAAAAAATATAGGAACAACATTGGGCACAAAGAAACCAGTGGGTCCTAAGCCATCATATGGCTATCAGAATCAACAAATTCAGACAGGAAATAATTACCCAAAACCACAAAACTTCATAAATCAACAACAAAGAGCATTCGCCACCAACGTGCAGAACCCACCACCTGTATTCAATGTTAGGCCATATAACAACCAATATCCGTTTAATCCAAGTCAACACCGATTTCCACCACCAAGACCATTCGCCCCTAAACCTCAACCCAAGCCAATACCTATGGAGGTAGATCAGTCCATTCATACCAGGCAGGTGAATTATGCTAACAGACCTAATATTCAATATCAGCAATATGCTGTTGCCCCAACGGTGCAAATGTACCTGTACAAAACAAACTCCAAAGACAATTCCATATAGATACAAGATATTATGAAAGTGAGAATACCTATGAGCAGATAGATTCCGAACAATCATATTTTGACCAGCTAGGAGAAGACGTAGTTGACTTACCAGCACAATGCAAGAAGAATCAGAAGAGCAAACAATCGGAACAGAGCAGCTAGAGTCCGAAATTTCAATCATAAATTTTTTAGATTAAATCGTTCCTCCTTGCCATATTTTACTTGTAGGGCAAAGGATGGAACCGAATATAATTTTTTAATCGATACAGGATCCAACAAATTATATACAACCTCAAATTGTAAGAAACCCAAACCAAATGAAAAAATATTTTACGCTAATGCTAGTAAGTGGGCAAACAAGAATTTCACATCATGTGAACATTGGACTTTTCAACCAAATCAATAAGCCAATAAAATTTTTCCTCTTGTCTGATGTAA
>JAEIGH010000341.1:0-69305 GCA_018903575.1 Drosophila saltans | reverse complement strand
GAATACTAAATGAATATTTCATATATTATTGAATTGAATATTAAATGAAAATTTCATATATTATAGAAATGAATATTAAATGAAAATTTCTTATATTATTGAATTGAATATTAAATGAAAATTTCATAAATTATTGAATTGAATGTTAAATGAAAATTTCATATATTATTGAATTGAATATTAAATGAAAATTTCATATATTATTGAATTGAATATTACATGAAAATTTCATATATTATTGAATATTAAATGAAAATTTCATATATTATTGAATTGAATATTAAATGAAAATTTCATATATTATTGAATATTAAATGGAAATTTCATATATTATTGAATTGAATATTAAATGAAAATTTCATATATTATTGAATTCAATATTAAATGAAAATAGTATCTTTCTTCATAACTGCGCGACTTATAGAAAACGTGGCACAAAACCTATATATGTGGTGTGATGTCGAGCGTTGTTTACTCGTAACACTGTTCTATTGGTTTTTTTAGACGCATACAGTAGATGGGTGGAGCTTATACCTCTGCGTAAAGCCACCGCTGCTGCATTAGAACACGCATTTCGGGAACGCATTATCGGACGCTTTGGAGCACTTTGGTGCACCTTCGCACCTTCAAAGAACTTTGTTAACGAGCTGGCGTAGAGATTCAGTACACCGCCCCTTACACCCCGCGTCATAATCCAACCGAGCGGGTCAATCGCACCGTGAAGACCATGATAGCTCAATACCTGGGAGAAAAGCAGAGTAACTGAGATCACTTTTTACCCGAATTTACATTGGCAATAAACTCCAGCGTATGCGACTCAACATCGTTTACACCGGCATTCCTCGTTCTGGGTAGGGAACCTCGCATCCCTGGAGCCCTGTACGACGAGGTTACACCTGGACTTGGCACCACACCCTGGTTCCCTGAAGCCCGAACACCACGCTTGGCAGACGTTTTTACCATGGCCCAGGAAAACATGCAACGAGTTTCAGTAGAGCATGGAAGTCACTACAACTTGCGACGTAGAGACTGGCGACCCGCGATTGGATATCTGGTATTCCTGAAGCAACACCACTTGTCCAAGGCCGCTGAAGGCTTCGCAGCAAAACTGGCCCCAAAGTTCGATGGGCCTTACAAGAAGCCAACAGTAGACGTAGACGCACGGCGAACATAGACGGCCTGAAGTCTATACGACCAGACGAACCAAGCATCCAAGAGGGTGAGCAAGTTAAATCTACTACCGAGTTAACGCCGCCCGTTGGCGTCAGATGCGAAGCCCAGGAGACTACCGTAGTTATCCTACCAGAGACGAATTAATTTGCAGGGGCCACTTGTTGGAAGGTGAGCCTTCCCAACGTCCCTGTCCCCCGCTGGGAGGATCTCAAAGTCACGAAAGCCACTCATCCGCAGGCAGGATTTTTGTAAAACTCCTGTTCCTTATTACATTTAAGTTCATATTGTACCGTAATCATAAGCATCTCATTCATGTAAACCACACACGTTAGTTTATTAGGCTCTAAAGACCCAATTCAGGTCCCACAGACACAAGTCAGAGTATCTAACACTTTTCTTTTCCTCAGTCGTATGATGGCACGCCAACTCAGCGTCGACAAAATAGTTGGTGTTATCAAGGATGTAGTAGCAACATGGGAAACCGAGTTTGCTAGTCCATCTTCAGTCAGCGAGCTTACTTCAGGGTGTAATTTAAAGACTGGTTCGTCAAGACGCGGTTGAGACGCGGCGCCGATAGTAAGGCGACTTTTAAATAAAGAGACAAGCAGATAGGTTTCTGATGTTCGCAGTTGGATGCGATTAGCCTGACTGACCTCGTAGGATCGAGGCCGCTTTATTTATACTGTTTCTTATGGTCTAGTTTACATAGATTGCTTATTCTAAGAAATAGTTTACCAATGCAAGTATGCTTGCATTGCATATTGTTGGTGTAAATGCATGCTTAAAATACAAACTATGAATTTCTCACAGTAAAGACCAATGCAGGCTTTGCTTAGAATAGAATTAACCCCTACATATTTTCATATACACTGTACTCACACTATATTTTTATACAACACAAAATTGTCCTCCACATTATGTTCACACACACACAATCACATTTACACTATGAATAAGACCCACAAATGTATATACATGTGACCCCCTAGATCCTAGAATCGTGTATATAAACTCGACCTTTTTCTTAATAAAATCAGTATTCAAGCAACTCTTGTCTATTCACTACACTGCAATCAACGGGTGAGCATCGCTGTGTCTTTGGCCCCCATTTGCATGATCTCTCCGAAGTCCACCCAATTTCAAGTGTTGGTTGCGACAGCCCTATGTCACTAGTTTATGTTCTAGAGGCAAACATTTTTATAAATAATAAAATTATAAAATTCAATAACATTTTGGTGACCCCCGACTTTGGCGTTCCCAATTTAAACAAATAAAACATTTTGGTGTAACAGTCAAAGTGTGAGAATTTTGTCAACTCAGACTAATTTTCTCAATAACACGCATATAAGGAATTTTGGTCAACTTGTCGATCATTTCCTTTTTTAATACAACGCTTTGGAAAATATTGATATTCCTTAGCGAGGGCACGGTTTTGCAGGCTAGCAACAATCCGGGGTCCCGACATTTACGAAGCAATTGATTAACTTGGATATCATTGCATTTGTGCATATCATTTATGTCAACTTGGCGACGGTATTGCACACCATAACTAAAAACTACATCTGCTTGTGAGACAACTGACTGTGTCAGCACTTTGTCGACTAGTCAATTTGGGGACTAGAACGATAGCAGAGTATAATCGGATACTCCAAATTTGGATTTCTGCAACGTGGGACAAGGCATACCCAATCAATTGAATCATCTGGAAAACACGGAGACCAAGCAGTCGAAGGATTCTACGATTCATTATATACATTTATATTAAATAAAATAAAAAATTTTTAAAACTTTATACTTGTTCAATTTAACTTTATTTACTAGTACTTTGATCACTAATCGGTGCGAGTCGGAGCGTACCTTGTCAATTGACTAAAAAATATACTTCCAGCGGATCAAAGTACATAAAGTAAAATGGATAAAATATACGAACAACAGTTTGAGCGAGGTGAAGAGATTCAAAATGTAATCAGAAATGTCAGGAAGGACTCTGCCTCCAGAAAATCAAAGGCTCTCAATTATGATAATAAAATTGAGACGATTGAAGATCTTTGGGATGAATTTGACAAAGGCCACACCGATTTATTGGAATCTTTGGGATACAAGCCGTCCGATCACGATTACTTCAAAAAAGAATATTATTCAAAATTAAAAGAAATAACGGAAGAAGTAATAAAGGATTGGAAAGTACAAAAGGCAGAAATTGAAGAAAGCAAATTAGCCCATCAAAAAGATGAAGATCGCATTAACATTCAACCATTGATCAGAAAGCAAGCCGCTATGCTAGCAACACTTTCCAGGACAATAAAGCAAATAATTCCTGAAGAAAAAATGAACTACAAAACAGTTATAGAAAATTTATGGCAGCAGATAGAACAACTGCACTATGAGATGTATAAACTTGCAGTAGATCCAGTCGAAGCTGGATATAATTTGGAAACATTCATAATGGCAGAAAAGGCGATACTGAAATTTTGTGTCCCACCTGCACATGATGTGACAACGTCGTCACTACAATTGCCAAAAATTTCAATTCCTAAATTTGATGGAAATTATTTGAAATGGCAACAATTTCATGACATTTTTAAGAAAATGGTTCATGAATCAAACATACCCGCTGTACAAAAGATGTGGTATTTAAAAGCAAATTTATCAGGGGATGCCGAAAGATTAATTAGGCACCTTGAATTAACAGAAGTCAATTATGGCACTGCATGGAAAATGTTGCAAGAACGATTTAACAATAAACGGGTCTTGGTTACAGCAGTTTTCGAAAAATTATTTGATCATCCAAACATTGGAAACGACGCCCTGTCAATAAAGAATCTTCATGATAATATTCATGAATCGTTACAAGCCTTAAAGAATATAGGCATTGACACGGAAACTTGGGATCCTATTATAATTTTCCATATGACAAGAAAATTGGATAGACTTACCCACACTCTATATGAACAATCCCTTTCCAATACAAGGGAATTGCAGATAACCAAAGAATTGCTTTCATTTTTGGAGCAACGTTTCCTTGCCCTAGAGGCGATTGGTACCAAGCAGTCCAGGGAAAGGCAAAAAGTATGTGCATCAGCGTCTGGCACAAACTCATCTTCAAGTCCGTTCTGCAGTAAGTTAAATCACAAACTGTTTCAGAGTGATAAATTCAAAACTAAATCTGCAGCAGAACGGTTAAACTGGGTACAGAGACAGAGAATGTGTGTCAATTGTTTTAAAACCGACCACATGTCAAAGGCTTGTACCTGGAAGGGATGTTTGAAATGCGATAAAAAACACAATACATTGTTACATTTGGGAAACAACAACTTGAAACCAAATGTAACAACAACGGCCTCAGCTGCGTCCACATATGGAAGCAATAAAAATTATACCCTACTGGCGACAGCCAGGGTAATTGTTAAAGGAACCAATGAGCGAGAAGGAGAATTTCGTGCGCTCTTAGACAGTGGCTCCCAAGTCAATCTAATATCAGAGAGACTAGTAAAACAATTATCTTTAAAAATAGAAAAGGCATCGCTAACAATTGAAGGAGTAGGAGGACAACCACAATTCAGCAGATCTAGAGTAAATGTACTTGTAAAATCAAAATACACCGACTTCAGTACAAGAGTGGAAGCCTTTGTATTGCCGCATATTGTCGCAGATCAACCCACAGAAGCAATAACGCAAAAGTTTGACCTGCCGAAAACCATACCTCTAGCGGATCCCAACTTCAACAAGACTTGTAAAATTGATTTACTACTAGGAGCAGATCACCATTTCTCGATTTTACTACCTGGACAAGTAAAACAAAATAAGTGTCCAACTCTTCAAAATTCAGAATTTGGTTGGATCATTGCCGGAAAAATAAATATGGCTACATCTGCACCTGCAACTTGTATGGTGGCTACTAAGCCTGATGAATTTCTGGAGCGGTTCTGGAAACTAGATACCCTGGAACCAGAAAAAAATATACAAAAGTCCAAAGGAAGAATATTGCGAAAAGCACTTCGTGGACAATTTACATAAAGCTTCAGATGGAAGATTGGTTGTAAAACTGCGATTTGCTGAAGACTCTTCATCCCTGGGGGAGTCTCGTGATGTGGCTGTTAGGAGATTCCTATCATTGGAAACCAGGATGAGCCCAGAAATAAAGGCTGAATATGTAAAATTCATGAAAGAGTATGAACAGCTTGGACACATGAAGGAAGTGTTGCCAGAAAGATTACCGAGGCAGCATTATTTCATACCTCATCATTGTGTTCTTAAACCTGATAGTACCACAACCAAATTAAGGGTGGTATTTGATGCTTCATGTAAGACATCATCAGGAAAATCTTTAAACGATATCTTGTACCCAGGACCAGTGGTACAAAGTCAACTATTTTCAATCCTATTGAGGTTTAGGACACATAAATATGTTTTCACTGCGGACATAGAAAAAATGTACCGACAGGTATGGGTAAATCCAGATGATCAATTCAATCAAATGATTGTTTGGAGAGACAGCCCAAATAAAAAATTGAAGTATTACCGCTTGAAGACGGTAACCTATGGAACAACTTCGGCACCATACCTCGCAACAAAGAGTCTGGAGTATTTGGCAACCAAAAACAAGGAAAAGTGGGCCTCAGGAGCAACTACATTAAAAAATGATTTTTATGTGGATGATTGCCTCTCAGGAGCAGACAGTTTAGCAGAAGCACTGCAAATCAGACAACAACTGGTTAAAATCCTTAAACCAGCCGGATTCAATTTGAGAAAATGGTGTATTAATTTGGGTGATGCATTGGAACAATTGAGTGTAAAAACTTTAGGCATAATTTGGATGCCTAAAGAAGACACGCTTTGCGGAAAGGCCCAGTTACATACTCGAGGGATAACAAGACGCGTTCTATTATCTGAAATAGGACAAATATTTGACCCTTTGGGACTATTTGCACCTGTTGTAGTACGCGCTAAAATCTTACTGCAACATATTGCATCCGAAAAATTTGAGATGGATGCCAATTTACCTGCTAATTTGGAGAAACTGTGGGAATTGTATCGTGCGGATCTGCAAGAGCTAAATAAAATGCAAATGCCCAGGCACATATATGATGGAAAGGTGCCATCTACACGTCAGATCCACACCTTCATAGATGCATCAGAAAAGGCGTATGGAGCTGCTGTATAGATTCGGGCCACATACAAAAATGGTCAGATCTCCGTGCGTTTGCTGTGTGCAAAGTCACGAGTAGCTCCACTGGAAAAACAATCATTGCCACGTCTTGAGTTATGTGCAGCAGTGCTTGGAGCAGAACTCACGGACAGAGTTCGACACGATCTCCGGATGGAAGCGGAAAATGTTGAAGCTTTCTTGTGGTCAGATTCAACAATTGCACTGTCATGGATTAATTCTCGGGCATCTCAGTTCCATACATTTGTGGCCAACAGGCTTACAAAAATACATGCTGTTTCCAAACCGACACAATGGAGGCATGTATTATCAGCTCTAAATGCTGCAGATGTCCTATCAAGAGGAATATCGGCATCTCAGCTAACATCAAACAATTTATGGTTATATGGACCATTATATCTACATGGACCACAATCTCGCTGGCCAGCACCATTTAAAGCATCAGAACATGTGACTGATACTTCAGAGCGGAAAACCAAAGTATTCAGCATGCCAATGACAAGTAGCATTCCTGCTTCTGGAAGGGATGATGGGTGGTATATATATCGTATGCAAAGAATTATTGCATACGTATTACGTTTCTGCAGAGCACAAAATAGAAGGAAGACTGTTCAACTGGAATTGGATGAATTAGAACAAGCTCGAATAATCATAATCAAACAAATTCAGGAAGGTGAATTTGAGTATGAGCTTCGTCATCTCAGAAATCGTCCAGAGCAACCTATGGGCAAGAAAAGTAACTTATCATCATTACCTTTGGTGCTTGATGAAAATTCGGTTATTCGAGTGGCGACCAGACTACAACAAGCTCCAGTGTCAAGGGACACAAGGAACCCTTATCTTCTTCCGTATAATAATATCATTGTCAAAATGATTCTGCGCAAACTAAATGAAGACAACATGCATTGTGGACAAGATGCATTACGAGGTATTGCCAGACAACAATATCACATTGTGAAAGTGAAATTGATGATACGGAATGTGATACAAAATTGTATATCCTGCACAAGATTCAGGCCAAAACTCTTTAAGCAAATAATGGGAGAGTTACCTGAACACCGCGTATCTCAAAATAGACCGTTCCTCATCTCTGGTGTGGATTACTGCGGACCCTTCTGGATTCATCACAAAATAAGAGGAAAACGTCCAGACAAGGCATACATTGCTGTGTTTGTATGTTTTGCAACAAAGGCAGTACATCTGGAATTGGTTGGAGATTTATCAACATCCTCATTTATTGGAGCATTGCAACGCTTCATTGGACGAAGAGGAAGATGCCAAACGTTGTACTGTGACAACGCAACAAACTTCGTTGGAGCCAACAACCAATTGAAGGAATTGAGTGATACGATATACTCTGACATGGCAACTGGTGCAATTATGGAATTCTGTAACCAGAAAGGAGTTCAATTTAAATTTATTCCCCCGCGGTCACCTCATTTTGGAGGTTTGTGGGAGGCAGCTGTAAAATCAGCAAAGCATTTATTGCTAAAAAATGTTTCCACAGCCAATTTGACATTTGAACAATTATCAACAATTATTGTGAACATTGAAGCAATATTGAATTCACGGCCATTAACTCCAAATACAAATGATCCTAATGATCTTACTGCACTCACACCAGGACATTTGCTCATTGGAGAACCATTGGTGGCTCAACCTGATCCAGAGCCAATCAGGAAGAAATCGTTGCCAGAACAATGGGAGCTGGTGCAACGATTAAAACATACCTTTTGGATGCAATGGTCACAGGAGTATCTGCAAGGACTGCAAAACTCCGCGAAGTGGAAGAAGCCTTATAATAATGTGAAAGAAGGCATGATGGTGATCCTCAAAGAAGATAATGTACCCATTCTTCAATGGCCATTGGGGAGGATTATAAAATTATATCCTGGTCCTGATGGCCATATTCGTGTAGTTGACGTAAAAACGGCTTCTGGAATTTACAAACGAGCTATTCATAAATTAGCTCCCCTACTAAAAACACCGGAACCAGGAGAAAAGCATCAACTGGATGACGACGACGCCGACGATTCCCAAAAAGACGGGCTTAAGGATGCTACAACCAGGCAAAGCCCAAAAAGACGAATTTTAGCATCGTTACCTCTAACGTTTCAAAAATCGGTGTATCAACGGAAGACAAGAAGCCAGGATTGCGATTGGCCTTCAACAGATGACCCCTCCCACAACTGGTACCCAGATGCCAACTGGAAGTCAACCGACTCAATCTACACATCGACCTGCTGGAAACTACGAAATCAACATTTAAGTAATGTTGAACAGTCGTTCAACGGCCGGGAGTATGTTGGTGTAAATGCATGCTTAATATAGTACATTTTGATCTTTCTGATTAATCTTGTTATTCCTGGGTGGCCACCAAAAATTGGATCATCATGGTACTTTTTGATAATTTCTGTTTTTTTTTTCGTCATTTTTTATTATTTGTAACCTAGGTGTGAGTGCTATTCTTACTTTTTTCATTTTGGATCCTTTATTCTTGAAGTCTATTATACTGCAGTTATTAAATATTCTGTCATTCAATGACAGTTGGTACCTTATGATGCCTGTATCGTCAGCTAATTTTTCAAGCTGCGAAAAGAATAGTCCTAAGTCTATTTTTTCTTTACCGATCTGGTATACTGTGCCTATATATTGCTTTCCTAGGTTTATTATGATATCGTCATTTATTGTACGAATTCTGGCACGTTTCTTGACTTCTTTTGACTGAGACGTCTCAGTGATAGCTATCTCTTTTGGGATGTCTTGTAATATTTTCTTTGCTTGTTGGCGTGTTGTAACCTTGTAAATTGAATTGGTAAAAGTCAACAGACTTATATTTTTAATGTCCTTGATAATTTGACTTGCCGCGTATCGGTAGATCGTGCCTCGCTCAGGTTGTCCTTCGTCCGTTGCCTCAATGAACGCGGTCATTGTTTCCTCCAGAGTTTTGTGCGGTATCGATCGGAATACTGTCCGAGTTTCCTTGTCTGGAGTATTGTCCTTTATGCTTTTTACAGTCCAACTGACTGTGTATTTCTCTGCCTTGTCTGACGGGATACCATCGGTGATGTATGCCATTTTTAAAGCTTGTGCCAGCTTCATTACTTCTGTCGTATAATCTAATGCCGATTTATTGGTTTGTTTTACCCTCTGTATCTTTGCGTTAAGACTTTCTATTGAGTCTCCCTTCACCTTTCTTTTGAGTGTTTCTATTATCTCACTTATGGTGTTTACTTCTGCTACCGCGTCGGCTGCTATCCCGGTAAGCCGAGTTTTAACAAGTCTAACCGCTGTCGTTTCATTTTCTCCTTTTATTTCATCAATGGCCTCTAGTGCTATCAGTACACTGGATAGCTTGGCCGGGTTTACATCATACTCTGCTACCATAAGCTTGGCAGCTGTATTTATTGTTGTCTCTTTGGACATTGTGGGAGATATGTATGGATCTTCAATATGTGAGTTTTCTAATTCAGTGTCCGTATTGTCACTGTCTTCGTCTGTTTCGCCTAGATCAAGTTCTATTTTGTGCCTTGCTAGTGCTTTATTTGCTTTGTCACTGCAGTCCTCATAGAATGCTATTGCTGCTACTTGATGTACCTGAGGTAGTTCTTTTCTAAAGATTTTCCTTATTTGCCTTAGTTGGTGTTTTATTAATTTGGCATGTTTTATTAACGTTTCTCTCTTTATCTTCCTATCTTGTGTTATACATTTAATAGATTTATCTACATTTTCTTTGTAATGCCGTGCCTCTTTTAAAATTTCTTGCCATTCGCTCATTTTTATTAAAATAATAAATTTATTATTTTAAATTTTTTCTACTGTTGCATTTTGATTAATATACCGTTTTTTAATTGCGCGTCTATGCATGCTACATACCGTAAATATAAACTGTATTATTATTATTGCCGTAAGTACCAACAACACGTAACGAATTTGACCTAAAGTATTTCGTTTACTACGTTCGCATTTGGTCTTTCTACTTATGATGATTCACCGCCCATATTGAAACCTGACGTTTTGACACAATTGCACAATAAAATTCGATTGTTTTATGGTTTACTGACCTACATATATGTGTATCGGTTTTCTTTCTTGTCAAGTGGCCTACTCATATGGAGCACGCGTAATATTTTAACTCAGCATGAAATTTCAAGTGTTACATATATATTTGGTATGGTATTTATTTTAATAATATGTGTTTGTATATATGTTTGTTTGTGTATATAATATTTTGGTTTTGTATATAGTTTTCTTATTTGTATAGTGAGGGTAGTTTTTTTTTTTTTTTTTAGTTTTCTAGTTGTAATTTTTTTTCTTCTTTTTCTTTGTTTGTAAGATTTAATTTTCCTTGGTATTTGGAATTTATTTAAAAATTTGATTTGATTTAATTGAAGGGAATTTATATTTTAAAAGAATATCTTTTTTTTTTTTGATTTTATTTTCCATGCTATGCAAAATTATTATATTTTTTTTTTGTAATTTTAATTTTGGAAAAAAAATTTTTTTTTGAATTGCAAAAATGTATTTATTATTTTTTTTTTTTCTTTTGATGAATGGATGTTTGTATGTTTGTGTATTTTACATTTGTGTTTTTATATTTGTTATAGTGGCGGCGAACTTCGCTTTTTACCACAAAGGTGCTGTGTTAGCACTCTTTTTAATATTTGTTAACATTTTTTTTTTTTTTTTTTTTTTTGCTTACTTTGGTTTTATGGATTTATTGTTGCTGCTGTCGCTGCTGCTGCTTCCGTTTTTGTTGTTCCCTCTGGTGCTCGTCTTCTAGCGCATGAATCTTTGTCCAGACGACTTGTGCGTCGTTCCACGGTATGGGTGAGTTCCGCTGGACCAGTTCCAGTAATGATATCCTCTTTCGCCGGTATCTGGCGAGGTATCCTCCTCGTCTTTTGGGCGTTTGGACCTTTGGAATTTTTGTTAGTTGGTCCTCCTCTTTCTGTTTCCGTAGTGCCTGAGATTTGGCACTCTTCTGGCGAGTGAGGTATTCCTCCACGGTCAATGGTCGAGGACCGTCAAGGGGGCACTCCTTTAGCGCCTTCTTTACTGCCTCCAGATGCGTTGCGCTCATCTGGGCAGTTCCACTTCTGGATAGGATTTGGTCTTCACTCGACTTTTGCGTCTTCGCTTCTTGAAGCGGTGCCTTGATCCTTATTAGGAATCTGGCAGGATCGCCATGTAATGTAAAGACTGGTTCGTCAAGACGCGGTTGAGACGCGGCGCCGATAGTAAGGCGACTTTTAAATAAAGAGATAAGCAGATAGGTTTCTGATGTTCGCAGTTGGATTAGCCTGACTGACCTCGTAGGATCGAGGCCGCTTTATTTATACTGTTTCTTATGGTCTAGTTTACATAGATTGCTTATTCTAAGAAATAGTTTACCAATGCAAGTATGCTTGCATTGCATATGTCAAATAGTGTAATATGATGCCAATGCATATGCACTTGCACCGCGTGTCTTCGTCCGACAATTCCACGCAAAAGGAGGCCATCCACTGAGAATAGTTGATGCATCCGAAGAAGCAATTGTAACAAGGGTAGATGTGTTGAAGCAAGCAATCGACTTATCCGATATTGCCTGTTTTGTTCCTGGGCATTTCCACGGCTATCGTAGATGAATACCATCGCCCCCAGGTATGAAGAGAGGCGAATACCAGAGTGATAACTCTCCCAGACGCTCGCCATCGCCGAACAGCGCAGTCGATCTCCAGGACATATTAGCCGACATAACGTCAATCCCAGAACCTTGGATGAACAACCCTAGCCCGCCTCACTTGGAGCACACTGACCCAGAAACTGGTGAAACTGCGCGATTGCCACCCCTCACTATTGAGTATGATTTCGGTGACGTACCCAGGTCGTACAGCCCCATGAGCTACAAGTCAGAAGCAGAGCTAGAGGGGGAGAATGCTCAGTCCGCCGTGTATCCGCATTTTGAGGATATCTCACCCCCTTCGTCATCGGCACCCCAGCCAGTAAAACAGCAGAATGATGCCATTACGTCCCAACCACAGGAAACCGACGACCTACCGAGCTGTAGCCGTCCAAATGCCTGTCACGGAGATGCCCAGAGCCCAGTGCTAAATTAAGAAATAAATAAAACGGGACCAAGTGCATAAAAGAAATAAATTAAGTGTGGGTGCAAAGTATGCCGGGTGAGTCGGCAATGAGGCCCAATTGTTCCCCTCTCATTTTTCTAACAATAACTATGAATCCAGTGTGTGGTTAGGTATTCAAAAGTATGTTTTTTTTTTGTAATAAAATGTATAACGAACTGAACATCGAGCATCGTAATTATTGGGGTGAAACCAGGGATAACTAATCCTCTCTCCAATCCGTCCGGGTTACACGCATGTTGACTGTTATGGCGTCCTGTATCTGTCGGCGTGCGACTGAGATTTATGGTGTGATCGATGTCCGGGTTACACCCTAATCGATCACAACGTAAATCTTGGGCCATCCTCTTGTAGTATTGTATTAAGTCGGTGCCCAGGTTACACCTTAACCGACTTACATTCATGTTCCCTATACACCCTAACCGACTTATATGTCTAAATGTGTCATGTATACTACTTTCTATCCACTCCTCTTCCTTTCGGGCAATCTCCAGCGGTATCCCAACTCTACAGCATTAACATCAACTGTAGCTAAAACAAATCTCTGGTCTCGGCATTCTATTACAAATGACTGACAATGTACCTACGTAAAAATTTCAAATGTGACCTTGTGTATGTGTGTGTGTGCGTATGCAAGTGTTGTAAATGGAAAAAACTTCTTCTAGAACAACCAATGAAGAACCGAATTGGACAAAAGCTTACTTGCATTCAAATATTTGAGTGTATTGATGTACATATGCGTGTGTATGCATGTAAATATACTTACTCCCGTATTAGGTAAGAGCATTCCTCATCCTTTTCGCGTTTGGTTTTCTGTTGCGTTTTCCTGATTATTGCAAAATGAGTTTGCTTAACGCTTTCGACAGATCTTTTTGGGTACTTTGACGTACTTTTTTATCACATTTTCGAGGATAGTTTCCGCTGGCGCAGCAACATGCATCATCGCCAATACCAGCAACAGTTGCTTATAATCTTGGATTATGTATCTTTTTTTTTGGTTTATTCGCCTTTTTAATGGGTTTGGTTTATTCGGCTTTTTAATGGGACAAGGTCTACGACGTAGAAAATTCCCTTTCCCTGATGTCTTCGTTTTTGTCATTTTACTGAAAATTAATTGTCTAAAAAGCATTTAGATATAAATGAATATTCAAACCAAAGCAGGACGGCGTTTTGCCAAAAATTAACATGGCCGCCCATTCAAAAAAGAAAATTTAACCTTTGCGTGGTATAACTTATTTATAGGTATTTCTATTAAACAAATAGTATATGTCGGAGATAGAATAGGGTATTGCGTCTCATAGACCCATTGATACCCTATGTTCTTGTGTCTCTGTCTAGTTGAGGGCTCTGGTGTCCCTTTCTATTTCGCAATCATACGTCACAATTGTAATGCCATGTAATGTTTGGCATTCAGTACTGTAATGTTAGTTTGGCATTGACTGCTGAGTCATGTAAGTTTGGCACTGTCATTCAGGTGACAATTAGAGATGAGCGACATATGATGCTGTAATTAAGAGAGATGATAGCAGAGGCTGTTATCGAGTGTGGTCCAGTGGCTGGCTGGTGGATTTTGCGACTCCGTGGCGTCAGTCAAAGACTAACCAGCATAGAAGAAACACAGGAACTCGCTACTCTAACTACAACATGTCGCGTGAACAAGAAGTAATACTCGAAGACTATTCGACATCAGAAGTGGGATCTGCCTTGCCTACCAAAACGGACACCAATACTTATTTGTCCGCCCTAGAAGAGCAGAACCGAAAACTTTTGGAAATTATCCAAAACATGCAGACACCAAGGCCACAGCCAGCCCTTGGGAATACAGCGCAAGTAAGCTTGCCAAAATTTAACCCGGACGGCGCTGGCGCGGACGCTTCAGCCTGGTGTGCAACCGTGGAGCTAATTTTTGCGGAGTACGTGCTCGAAGGTAGCAGCTTGATGATAGCCCTAAGCAAGGCGTTAGAAGGCAGCGCATCTCAGTGGCTGTCACAAATATGCTTTGCCGGCATCACATGGGCGCAGTTTAAGGAGCTCTTCACACAAAGATTTATTGGAGTTGAGACTTCTGCTGCCACTCTGTTAAATATTTTGAACGGTCGCCCGAAACCAGGAGAAGGCTTTGCGGAATATGGCAGCCGCATCGTCACGCTGCTAATGTCAAAGTGGAAGGCCAAAGAGTTGGAGGAAATCGCTGTGTCAGTGACGTTGGCTCATATGGCGCAGATAGACAGTAAATTGTCGCATTGGGTTTTTACAAATAATGTAAAAACTCGTAATGAGTTGCAGCAACAATTGCAAGCACACTCTTTCAAGAAGCGCAATTTCGTGGACGACGCGGGTACCACTGGATCCGAACAAAAAAAATTTAAGTTTTCGTCGTTGATGAAATGCAACTACTGCGGAAAAGCTGGTCACAAGTGTGCTGAATGCAGGAATCGACTGGAGAGAGGACAAAGCAAAGAAAAAAATTTTAATGGAAGCAATGGAAGTAGCTTGACTGGATTGAAAGAGCGGCCAATCATCAAATGTTTTAAGTGTGGAGAAGTGGGACACGCTGCGTCTACTTGTTCCAAAGGACGAGCAAATGGGAACGGAAGAATCTACGAGAAGCGTGTAGACGTTTGCACGGTAGCTCCACCGTCTGGAAAAATTAGTTTGTCCGGTGAGTCCATTCCATTTTGCTTCGATTCTCGTGCTGAATGTTCTCTGGTCAAGGAAAGTGCTGCTGCTAAGTTTAAGGGAAAAAGAATTAATAATATTGTAAAGTTAAATGGCATAAGCAATGATTCTATAGTTAGCACACAGCAAATTTTATCTAATATAAATGTTGAACAGTATTGTTTTGAGATTTTGCTACATGTAATTATGGATAAGTTTCTAAAATATGATGTGCTGATTGGCCGTGAAATTCTTAGCCAGGGTTTCGGCGTAGTAATAGACGCTGATCAATTCCAAATTTATTAAACAAAAAGAGTGGAATTTTTAAGTTTATCAAATTATGAAGATATCATAGAATCTGATAGTATCTTGAATGAATCTGATAAAAAGGCCTTGACAAATATTCTGAAACGATACTCCGATTGGTTTATGAACGGAGTTCCAAAGACTCGAGTTTCTACAGGTCAGCTAAAAATTAGGCTTATAGATCCTCAAAAAACAGTACAACGGCGTCCATATAGGCTTAGCGAGGAAGAGAATGATCATGTACGATGTAAAATTGACGAATTATTAAAGTCGAACATTATTCGTCCAAGTTGCTCACCTTTCGCTAGCCCTATGATGTTAGTTAAAAAAAAAATGGTACGGATCGGCTTTGTGTAGATTATAGAGTATTAAATGACAATACAGTAGCCGACAGGTACCCACTGCCTCTTATCTCAGACCAGATTGCAAGGCTTCGCGGTGCTAGATATTTCTCGTGCGTGAATATGGCCAGTGGCTTTTACCAAATCCCTGTACACGAGGACTCTATTGAGCGAACTGCGTTTGTAACTCCTGAAGGGCAATATGAGTTATTGACCATGCCTTTTGGTCTAAAAAACGCACCCTCCGTGTTTCAACGTGCCATAATTAAGGCTTTGGGACCTTTAGCATACACCTATGCTGTTGTTTACATCGATGATGTTTTAATTGTAGCCGAAACCAAAGAAGAAGCGTTGGATCGATTGCAGATAGTGCTGGAGACATTGAGTGCAGCTGGATTTTAATTCAATGTAACCAAATGTTCTTTTCTTAAGACTAGGATAGAATATCTTGGTTTTGAGATAAGCAACGGAGAAATCAGACCAAATCCACGCAAAATTCAAGCTTTGGTAGGATTACCACCTCCACAAACTGTGTCACAATTGCGAAAATTTATAGGTTTGGCCTCTTATTTCCGACAGTTTGTTCTAAATTTTTCAAAGATACTAAAACCATTATACATTCTTACCTCTAAGAAAAATTCGGAATTTGTTTGGCACCCGGAGCATGAGCAAATACGATTAAAAATAATAGACGTTTTGACTCAGGCGCCGGTGTTAATCATATTTGATCCACAGTACTTAATTGAATTACACACTGATGCAAGTTCGATTGGCTATGGGGCGATATTGATGCATAAAATCAATAACAAGCCGCATGTTGTAGAGACGTTGGCAGTTGTTAATGCTGTTAAGCATTTCCGTCATTATTTGCAGAGCCGTAAATTTGTTGTATATACAGACTGTAATTCTTTAAAGGCTAGTCGTACTAAATTGGATTTGACTCCGAGAGTCCAGAGGTGGTGGTCGTTTTTGCAGTCATTCAATTTTGATTTGGAGTACAGAAAAGGTGAACGAATGGTTCATGTTGATTTTCTTTCCCGGAATCCGCTAACTATAGAAAATAACGTTTTGAATAAAATAACTGAAATGCGAATTAATTTGGCTAAGGTAACCGACAACTGGTTGCTTTCGGAACAACAGCGTGATCCTGAGATTGTTAATATATCAAGGAAATTAAGAAATAATGAATTGCCAGAAGATTTAGACAAAACGTATGAATTACGGAAAGGGATATTGCATAGAAAAATACAACGAAACGGTAAAACCAAATGTTTGCCGGTAATTTCAAGAGCTTTTAGATGGGCAGTTATAAATCATGTTCACGAATCTGTTATGCATCTGGGGTGGGAAAAGACGCTGGATAAGGTTTACGGTTATTATTGGTTCGAAAACATGTCTAAGTATGTGCGAAGATTTGTAGACAATTGTATTACATGTAAACTTTCAAAGAAACCGGTTGGAAAAATACAGGCATCCTATCCCTAAAATAGACATTCCGTGGCACACGGTTCATATTGATATAATCGGTAAAATGAGTGGCAAAAATGATTTAAAAGAATACGTTATCGTCTTAATAGATGCATTCACGAAGTTTGTTTATTTTCATCACTCTTTGCATATAGACACTGAAAATTGTATTAAGGCTCTGAAATCGGTTGTGTCTTTATTTGGTGTACCCACTCGAATAATTGCTGATCAAGGTCGTTGTTTTGCAAGTACTAATTTTCGTGAATACTGTTCTTCCCAAAGAATAAATTTGCATTTGATTGCTACTGGGACAAGTAGGGTTAATGGCCAGGTTGAACGAGTCATGAGTACCCTTAAGAATATGTTGACTGCTGTTGAAACCAGTCAGAGATCGTGGCAAGATGCGTTGGCTGATGTTCAATTGTCAATGAATTGCACTGCAAATCGAGTTACCAAGTTTAGCCCATTAGAACTGTTAATTGGTAGAGAAGCTAGACCATTTGGCTTATTACCGATTAACGATGAAGGTGAAGATGTGATAGACAGAGAGGAAATAAGAGAAAAAGCTAAACATAATATGGAAATCAATGCACTGTACGATAAACATAGATACGATAGAAACAAAGCAAAAATTGTAAAACATAACGTGGGTGATCACGTATTGTTAAAAATGAAGAACGACACCAAACTAAGCTCGATCCAAAGTTTAAAGGACCGTTCGAGGTAGTTGAAGTTTTAGATGGAGATAGATATCTTTTAAAATCATTGACAACTAAGCGTACTTACAAATATTCGCATGAATCTTTAAGAGCGTTGCCGAATAATGAGTTATGTGAAGATACAGATAGCACCTTGGAAGATGCTTCTGATGCCCCAGTGGGAAAGCATATGGAAGAGAAAGGTTATGGCGGGGGTCAGAGGACCGCACCATAATGGAACAGAAAGGTTATGGCGGGGGTTTGGAGGACCGCACCATAATGGAACAGAAAGGTTATGGCGGGGGTCATAGGTCCGCACCATAACGGAAAAGAAATGTTCTAGCGGGGGTCAAGAAGACCGCACTATAACAAAAGAGATGTATTATGGCGAGGGTCGAGGTGATTTGTGTAAAGAGTTGCACCAATGAGAGGTGTTAAATGAAATGCAAAAATGTAAAGTTATTATTGATATAACACAAAGGAAAATGTAAATGATAATATTGAGATAGATGTATAACAGAGAGAAATGTGAAAGATACTAATAAGAGAAATGTAATAAACTAAGAAATGTTAATGAAGTGTGGAAAAATTTGGAAATGGGTAATGGAGCTTTAAGCTGAACAATAGCAATCATGAAATATTGACAGAAATTTCAAATTTGAATCAAAAAGTGAGAACCAACCAGAGCGTAAGGATTTACCTTCTTTATTTACACGAGGACGTGTAATGGTCAGGATGGCCGTGTCGGAGATAGAATAGGTTATTGCGTCTCATAGACCCATTGATACCCTATGTTCTTGTGTCTCTGTCTAGTTGAGGGCTCTGGTGTCCCTTTCTATTTCGCAATCATACGTCACAATTGTAATGCCATGTAATGTTTGGCATTCAGTACTGTAATGTTAGTTTGGCATTGACTGCTGAGTCATGTAAGTTTGGCACTGTCATTCAGGTGACAATTAGAGATGAGCGACATATGATGCTGTAATTAAGAGAGATGATAGCAGAGGCTGTTATCGAGTGTGGTCCAGTGGCTGGCTGGTGGATTTTGCGACTGCGTGGCGTCAGTCAAAGACTAACCAGCATAGAAGAAACACAGGAACTCGCTACTCTAACTACAACATGTCGCGTGAACAAGAATAATACTCGAAGACTATTCGACATATATTTACCTGATTGATATGCTGATTATTAAGTTTTTTTATTTTTTAATTTATTTCCTCTTCTCAAATAAATTGTTCTTTCACAAATGGCGGCACAAACTTAAATGGTGTCAGATCGCCGCAAAAGCATAGCAATTAGAGGTGGGATAAATGGTGAATTGATAGTATCAAGGTTTGGTGTCGATTATCGATACTCCATGTAGGAAATCGATTTTCATTTTAGTGGCTCCGATATTTATGTTTTCGTCTCCTCTAGTTTTGTTTTTAAATAACGAACTTTCATTTGAATTGGAAAAATTCTTAAAAAGAAACTTGAAAATTATAAGTAAAAAAGCCATTTAATATCTAATTGTGATTTTTATTTTGTTCATTAAGTTAAGTTTACTTTCTATTAGAATTTTATTTTTATATTACTCCAATTTCCTATTGGCAAACAATAGCAAATTGATTTAATATGGAAGAATAAACGCCTAAAGGTCAATTGTAATAAATCCACTCCAGTTCCATCGCCAGTTACATCAGACTCTGAGAGCGTGGCCACTGTGCGTCCCGATGGCAACAATCTGTCGACTATTATGGAAGCCTGTGAGGTTCATGAAAGTATTATGACCATGGATTCACTGCCACCCCAGGTGGATACAGTGCAATCTCAATTCACCTATGTACCAGAGTTACATCCGGCACCGCAGCCACTGCCGGTGATGCTTGCCGAACCAAAGTTCTCTATACTGACGGTCCAGCACCCAGCAAGATCACAGATCTGTCATCAGAAGTTTCCGACAGTCATGCGATTGACATTAATCGCACCGAATATGTACCGATCGAACCATTGGTAATGCCCAAACCTCCGCAGGTCACTTCGCATACAGTGAATGATGTTTATCTGCGCACAGTCACCAAAAAGAAGACGATCGAAGATATTGAGAGTCACAAACGTCGCTTAACGGAATATATGAGCAAACCCAAGGCTAAGGCACCATTGCCGCCACCATTACCACCGCCCGTCGATCCCAAAATTTATTGTGAAGGCTCGCAACTATCCAAGCGAACGTGAGCAACAGCAATGGGAAAACTTCTCAGATATAGCCAGTGCCTCCGGCCTGACACTGGCACCCAAAATGGAGCGTAGCGAATTGACATTGCCACCCACTGAACCACCGGCACAGATACATAACAACAAACTGAAGCTAACAAGTCTCGAGCTCGTTAGCAATGTGAAACCAATTGAAGTGCCGCCTCAAGACAAAGATGTGCCCAACTGGGATGTACTTAATCGTATCCTAGGGGAGCCCGAGATGTTTGAAATCGGTGTACCTGACGATGTTAGCTCAGTGCACAATATTAGCTACGACGACAGAGCCAAGTGGAAGGAGATCATTACCACACAATCATCATTGAAAACCATGTTGAGGACTTTGAGCGCATTCCCCAGGATACTCGCTACGAGCGAATGTTCGAGCCACAGACCTGGGATGTCATTGCACGAATTCAGGCACCACCCAGTGACGATGATACTGATGTAGCACACCGAAAAGGGACAAAAAGGCACAGCCCCAGCCCTCACTACCACTACCCCTTCAGATGGCACCAGGTCAGGGACCATTCAACCAGCAGCATTCGCGTTGCAGTTCGCGCACATCGTACCAGACCGTGACTGTCGATTTTGGTCGGCCTCATCAGTCGTATCATTTGGACAATGTGAACGATGCCAGCAGCTATCATCGCATGCAGTACTATGATGATGAGGACAGACGCTCATTCCATCGCTCACTCAGTCATCCATCGCTGGCTCGTTCGGCCAGTAAATTTACCGAGCATTGGACCGCACCGGATGACATTGAGATCTCCTCGCCAGAGGCAACACCACGTGCACGTCTTGCACGTCAGGTAAGGGGATATAGAAAAAAAAACTGTGATGATTAATTTGATATATTTCAATTTACAGCCCTTACCAGCACCTGGCCAATTGGCCATGATCCAGAGCCAAACGTAAATTTAATATGTGGACACCCATCGAAGGGTCTACCATGCCGAACAGGAATTACCAATGCCACCACGCAATTGGTAAAATGGTTTTAATATCAATTCGATTGCATTTCCAACAGCAACAACTCAGAGTCACATTATTTTTTTTGTTTTTAACTTTCGACTAAAACACAAGCGGTATGGAAAGAGCAATAGCCACAAAGCAACAACAACAACAACAATATTTATATTTAATATTTTATTAAGGTTATTCCTATAATTGGAGTTAACTACATTAGCTTATGCTGGGAATAATTAGATGAGATCTTCTCTCCACATGTTTTTTTTTTTTATTCTTCTTCTCCGCATAAGCTTTATTATTAGGCATAAACGAATACACCTAATTGATTTCAACTCTAATCTTAGAACATACTACTGCTATACACGATATCTATATGTATAAACAAGCCGAAGGCTTATAAAGAAAATAAAAATAATAATAATAATGAATAATAGTGAACTGAATTAAATACTCCTCCTGCTTCCCCTTTTTATTTTTCGGAATAGCTTTCGTTTCTTTATTCGGGGCTGTCATTTAAGGTTTCTTTTTTTTCGCATGAGAAGCTCGTTTAAAAGACAAGCCCTGCGAAATTAACCCAGCAATCTGTTGTTCCAGTTCATGGTCGCCTGGATTATGAAATGCAGATTGCCTTTAGAATTGGAATAGGCCTTTGTGATTGTTAACTTACCTCGAGATTCTTATGATTAGCTAATTGAATGCTCATTTCTTGATTTAAAAACTCATTTTCGGAAGTCAACTGTTGATTTTGCTGCTGCAAGTTAGCACATTCGATTTCAAGATTAGTTTTTCAATTTCATGAGCCCCTTTTTTCCTCTTAATATAGTTAATCAATTTTCTCTTGGTTTTTTGCAAACTGATTATCTGTTTAATTAAGAGAAAGGTTAACGAAGTGTAAGTGAAAAGGAATATATTGTTAATAATAATGTTTGTAGGAAGGTGGCTTTCTTCCTTCTCTTTTTTGTTGTTCCACAGAATAAAAATGCCGATTGGGGAATTTCACTTCACGTATGTATGTTTGTATTCCAACTCCTTTCTTCAACGTTATAATTGCGATTTAAACTAACTTAACATTACAGATTACAGACTACTTAACATTACAGGCCGTGGCGAAAGCTCCCCCGTTCACCACTCCCGTCTCGCTCTCTCGATCTCTACGTCAATTGTGACGTAGACATCCCGGCCCCCTTGCAATATTCTGATTGCGAATGCTTCAAGGGTGTGGGCAGCTACCGGCCAGTGTCCACCCGAAGATGGTGCGCTGGGCCACGGGGAATCCGTCCCGACTCGCGCGGCAATCTGCCCGTACGACTCGGGGGTATACGCCCAACACCACGAAGATGGAGGCCGGAGCGTGGAAGCGCTCATCCGCCAGCCTCAGGTCCGCGAACCGCTGGCATACGCTGTCATGGACGGGCCGACTGGGTGTCCGGAACTGGAGTTTCGAATCCACCTGGAAGGCGACGTTGAGCTCGACGTCAGTCTCCACCGCCGACTTGACCACTGCCGTACAAATGCGATCGGCCCCCAGATGGACCGTCGGCAAACCGAAACTGGCGGCGAGGGATTCCCGGATACGGCTGACCGGCGTGCAGGGGTCGAGCAGCGCTCGCGTGCGGATTGTTCTCGCGCCAACTACAATGATTACTGTCGCCGTGGGCTTCACCAACGTGGATGACAGGTTTAGGAGTCCTGTGAGCGAGGGAGGAGCAACGGAGGGTTTGAACGCTTGCTCATGGGCCAAGCAATTCGAGCAGTATTTGTTGATTAATAACGCTCGGAGCCTCTTCTCCGTAGACAGTTTGAGAAAACGTTTGCATCTCTTTAAGGGGTGCACTCCTCGGCACACCCGACATTCTCACGGGAGCGTGTCTCCTCGGAGGGTTTGCGGCGTTGGCGTGGACGTGGTGCCATTGCTGGAAGGTCTTGTAGTGAACTGGAAAAAGAAGGCTAGAAATGAAAAGTTTCGGATTAGCCAAGGAATGAAAATAATTGGAAAGAACTGCAAATGGGAGGAGGAAATTATTCGCTATAGGAGGGTAGCAACAACAATTTGGTGACGGGCCTTCGGATAGGGCCAGTTGGTGGCAAGTTGTCCTCCTTAACGACCACCATGTCGTTGATCTGGAGATCTCTCATGGATCGTTGCCATTTGTGCCTCTTGAGCATCTCCTTTAGATACTCCTCCTTCCAGCGCAGGCAAAGTTCCTGGTTAAGAGCCTTAAGGCGCCGCCATCGGTTGTGGATGGACTCGGCGAGCTGAGGGATTTCAGCTTCAGGAGCTGACAGGAGAGGCGCTCCGATCAGGAAATGACCGGGTGTCAGTGAGAGCAGCTCTGTAAAATCATCTGATAAAGGAGCCAGTGGCCTAGAATTTAGGCAAGCCTCGACTTTTGTCAACAGCGTTGACAGCTCCTCGAAGGTGAATCGAGTGCCGGAAGCGGATTTACGGAGCAAAGTCTTAAAACTTTTGACTCCAGCTTCCCATAAACCACCCATATGCGGTGCTCCGGGCGGAATGAAACGCCAGTCTAGCTTATGGCGGCTGTACCGACTTGAGGCTGCGGATGCTACTGACTCCAGAAACTCTTTGGAGAGAAGTTTCTCGGCACCAACAAAGGTTTTGCCGTTATCAGAATAGATGCTTTGCGGACATCCTCTGCGACCTATAAACCACGCCAATGCGGCCAGGAATTTCTCAGTCGGCAGGTCGGATGTGCATTCCAAGTGGATAGCCTTGATGCTAAAACACACAAACACACACACATACCCCTTAGTGATGAGACAGGCTCGTCAAGTGTAATTTTTAATATCGAACGGGCCGGCAAAATCCACTCCCTGTAAGTGAATGGCCTGGAAAAGGAAGATCGCTTCTTGGGCAGATCTGCCATTAGCTGCGTTTGGAGACTTTTTCTGTATATGATACAGACCTTGCAGGACTTGGTCACATGTTTGACCAAATTACGAATCTTGGGAATCCAGTAATTCGCGCGGATGATACGGGTCATGAGCTGATTCCCCCCATGCAACGTTATGCGATGGGTGAAATCAGTAAGGAGTCGAGCAAACCGGCTGTCATACGGCAGAAGAACAGGATGACGTTCATCATACCGCAGAGAGCTGGAGTTGTTAACCCGTCCACTGGCTCGGAAATTGCCATGGTGGTCAAGAAATGGATTTAAGGAAAGTATGCACATTGGGCGCAAATGCCGATTTAGCGGCATAAACTCTAAATTTAAAGATATGGACTTGAAATTTTGCAATTATGTTAAAATTATTTTTTTAGAATTTTGGATTTTCTTGTTTTGGAATTTTGACCATGCCCACACCAACCGCCCACATGCACAATGTAAAACAAATGGGATATATTGATAAATTTTTATTTTCATTTCAAGATCCAATTCAAAATCAAAAATTTCTTTAAATTCGAAATCAGATTCAACAACAACTGTATTCTCCGTTGAGGGCAACATCAGGAGCGCAATAACTTCTTTTGGTAGAAATTGCGCCTTGTTGTTTCTTTGCGAAGAGATACCCGATAATAAAGGATCAGATGAATCCAACGCTCTGTGAAACACGTCCGTTAAGTTATTTCTGCGGCTGTTTTTCCTAGCGTGAAATAGTCTATCACGCTTATAATATTTATTCCGTGCCTCAGAAGCGTTTTCTCCCAAGCAGCCTACAGGAAGCACAGAAGATTGAATAATTTCTGCACCGTGAACTAAAATCTTGTGAACAGTAGCGCTCGTTGGATACCACGGATATTTCATTAAAACCAATTGAAGAGTTTCCTCACAAAGTTTCCTAAATTTAATTACATTAATTTCAAACTCGCATGAAAGAACTATTAAAATTGTTTGAAAATTCCTCAATAGTGTTTCGTCTATATTTAATATTGTGGCCAATAATGTAACATTTGAAAATGCTCTTCGCGCCGTGTTGCCATCATTGGAATTTCCAGAACCGTTCGGACTTGGTTTGTTCACATGTAATCTCATGTCTGTCCAGAGCTTCTGCTCTATTTGCTTTTTCCGTATGAGCATTGCGTTTTTGTCTAAACTATTGCAGACTCGCCATTTCTGAATACCAATTCTGTATGAAATGTTCAATACGAACTCTAATAAACGAATCCATGCGTGTAGAGGACTAACTCCGAACTGCAAAGTATTTGGTTTTGGCTTAAAAACTTCGTTGTTAATATCCGTTATTTTTAAGAAATCCTTCGGACTAGCACCACAAATAGGACATGATTGGGTTGATGCCGTCCCGGTTAATATATTTAGAATTTTGCTATCTATAAGAGTCATGTGTAAGTCGTAAGCAATTTCTACCTTAATTTGCCCTTCCTCGTATAAACATGGTTTCAAGTTTTTTATTTGCATATTTATGACACTTTTTGAATGTAAAATATGCTCCCGACTTTCCTTAATGAATTCTATCTTTAGTGGCCTGCAATACTTAATGGACTGCGGCTTAGGGTTTCTCCAGATAATTCGTCCAATTTGATCGATCATTTGAAGAGGAATTATTGTCGTGACAAACAAAGACTGGTCCAGGCTTTTAGGTTCCTGTTCATTAAAACGTTGCTTATATACACTTTGTCCGGTTGAACCATCAAAGCCATAGCTTACTAATAGCTTTATTTTAGATATATTAGTAAATTGTTCAAAGACTGGCTTTTGGTGTAAAATTATTCTTGAAGTAGTATGGCCTAATAAGTTCTGCAGCGGCACTTCTGCAACAGTTTCTGATACATTTACTTCAAGAGGCCTGCTTTTTTTTTAGCTTCCTTTACCTTTTCATAGCTTGGATAAATGTTGCAATTCTTTTTATTCCCATTAATCTAATGTTTATATATTGTTGCTTAGAGAAAGAATTCTCAATAATAAAAGATAATGCCTCATCAGCTGAGAGCAATATTGGTGAAAGATCTTCAGCTGTAAAACCATTTGGTTTTAACTGTGCTCTTAATATTTTTGACGTTTGCTTATCTCCCGACTTCTCTGCTGACATAGCGGCAGCATGCATTAGGCTCTCCTTTGAATTTTCTTGAGAAAGCTTTGACGCCAATTTTCTTTTTAATCTAGATCCTCATTCCCCATAAGCTGCAAGAAGTCGTCCACTCTTGTTTGTGTAATTTTTTTTTTTGCGAAAAATGATATTTCAGTTGCCAGCCAGCTTGCATTTTCATTCTTAAAGCGTTCAATATGTCTGTTACTTTTGGCCAGCAGTTTTTTGACATGGGAAGCGAAATTCTGTATTTTCTTCTTAATTTCAATTTCCGAGCTTTTAGACAAATTTTGTTTATTAATTTTTCCGCACAGCCAATCAAAAACAGCGCTAGCACTGCGTCTTTTCCCAGCCACACTTCCAGCAAATCGCCCCGACGGATATCGAGTTGTTCTAGATCTATTGAGATATTATGAATTTGCGCAAGTATGCGCTAAAGTTTTTAACTTAATTGAAATTAAAATACAATAACACATACTACCACATTAACACTTTATGTAATCCGGCGTAATTTTATTAGTTCTGCTCCACGAAACACAACTATTTTCAGGTTAGGTTAGATTATAAACATGATTTATTCAATCTGCTAAATACAAAACAACGCAATAACAAACACAATTTTGCCACTTCAATCTACATTCTACATACCTTGATCAGTATTTTGCATCATTAAAACCACAGTTATACGAAATATTTCGTGAAAGAAAAAATATCAACCTTTGCACACGTGTTAAGCAATCTTTTGGCACACTCAACTTATCGTAGCATCAGCTGACTTCACAGGGCTGCCAAAAAGCCTGGGATGCACGAAAAATATTTTTAAAAACGGTTTTATAATGGTAAGGCAATCCTATAATGGAACTTAAAAAAAAAAAGAAGAAAATACAACAAAATAATTTTGGACTTTATGCCGCTAAATCGGCATTTGCGCCCAATGTGGTATGGAGCTACGAGAGGCTATTTGTTGCTTGTTGCTTAGATCTTGGTATTCCTCAGCGTATACTCGACGCTGAGTCGAAATAATTAGCGCTTGCTCTGCTGCTGCCATATCGCCTTGGGAAAGTTGAAGTGAGGTCGCCCTGGGACCTTTGCGACAATGGCGGATGAAACGCAGAATGTAAGCAGAAACGCGCAATGCTCGGCTAAAGTCGGAGAAACGGTCGAGGAACTCTTCCGTCGGCGCGATCTTAGTAGTATAGTATTGTGGAACGTATTGATTTTATTTATGGAAGAATTTGTCTTGGAGTTTATTTGCCTTAGGCAAAGTATTAATTGTATTAAATTGTGGTTGATAAATCGGAGCGACAGTTATCATCGCTCCGAACACTTTTATTGTTTCTTTTTTAATGAATCTGAATTATTCTTTAAGTCTAATGCGGTGCGGACCGCAGTGGCAGCGCTGCCTTATGTATATTAGTTCTTTAATATATAATATGTAAAATGAACATATATGTATATCTTATATGTTTTTCCATTATATTTCGGCGCAACAAATACAAAGTATCGATGCTTTGTAGCATTTATGTTTATTGCTATATAAGAAGTATATACTGGGCAAAATGCCGAGTACAGTAGCTCTCGATATGTGCATATCACATCTCCCTTCTTTTAAAAAATAACGTAATTATATGAAGTTATTTTTAATTTAAGTATTTATTTGTGTTTTGTTATTAGAAAGTACACATATCATATTTTAACAAAGATAGGAAAAAAAATTAATTTTTTTTTTTTTTTTTTAACTTTGAAATAACTTTAGCCTATTCTTATTAACTGTTTGTGGTTTCTTTTTTCCTATGTCTATTATGATATTGTTTCTATCTTCTATTTTTATTACTTTGTAGGGTCCTAAATATTGTTTATCTAATTTATGACCTGAATCATTTCTAAGTAGTACTAAGTTTCCTATTTCTAACTTTATGTCATTAATCTTTTTATCATATTCAATTTTACGTTTATGTTTTTCTTTCTCTATCATTGACATTGCTCTTTTATATGCTAATTGTAATTTAAATTTAAACTCTTGTAAGGAAGTTTTCCGGCTGGGGTACATATCTCAGTCTCCCCAGGGTCTTCCATTATAGAAAATTTATAATAGAATGCCGAGAACAGAGATTTGATCGAGCTACAGTGAAGGTTAATACTGCATATCTATGCTATCGCTAGGAATGCACTACAGGGAGTATAAGAGATAGAAAGAGACAGAAACTTAGAACAAATACATGGAGACATACGGTTCGGTTAGGGTACAACCCGGACACCGAACTACAATTAAGCTACTAAAATATAAGGTCACAAAAGGGGAACATATAGCTAAGTCGGTTAAGGTACAACCTGGACACCGACTTAACACAACATAACACCTGGACGTCCCAAGACTTACGTTGCGATCGACTAGGGTACAACCCGGACATCGATCGCAACACAAATCTTGGTCGCATGCCAATGGGTCCCAGCCGCTGTCACAGTCAACAAGGGTACAACCCGGACGTTGACTGCGTGGCGACCTAGTACCCCTGGCACACTACAATTAACACTACACTCTCCCTGGCATTGGGTAGGGTACAACCCGGATGCCAATGCCAAAGGAGAACATGCACTACGGTGACATACACACACAAAGGAGCGGGATGAGGGAAAGGATAAGAAAAGGGGTTAGTCCCAATCTAGTTGCACCCCAATAATTGTGACATCTTTGCTTTAACACTTTACAAACTTTATTGTAGTTTTATTCAAATCATATTTTGGCTAGATGCCACCTAACCACACTCTAAATTGATATCTATATGTATGGGATAAAAAGGGAGGTGTAGCTACCGGACCACATGGCCGACTCACCCGCTATACTGTTTCACACACTTCACAAGTATCTTCTATTATGATCAGCAGCGTCGCTTTTTCCTTGCGGATTTTTGGTTGCACTCTTTGTTTGTGTCTTGTCTTTAATTGTCTTTTTAGGATAAGGGCCGACGGTGGGTCCTTGCACTTTATTGATCACACCTTTCACTTCTTTCACTTTTACTCTCCTGACTGTTGCCTTTGAGGGTGGTTTTCGTAATGAATTACTGCTTTTTCATTGCGCAGTCGCTGACCGCTCTTTTCGGGCTTTCGACTTTTCCTCTGCCCAGGCTCTGCCTCTGCCGACTGCGACACGCGCTTTTTCAATCGTTGTTACCATGACAACCGATTCTGTCGCGACATGTGTCGGCGTCAGAATCGTCACGTACGCAATTTTTGGTCCCGTTGCAACCAAAATAATAGAAACTGCGCAAAAGCAGCGTCGACAAATTCGTGCAAGTCCCGTTGGGCTTGCATGTGTGTGTGTGTATGTGTATATATGTGGCCGGCTAAATGCTACTGCGCAATTACTTTTGTATATAAACGAGCATACCTAAAGAGAAACTTATATATATCTATGTATATAAGCATAACGAGCATATATATATAAATGGTAAGGCACCTAGAGATGAGACAATGAATTAATACGCAAGTCAGAGTATTTAGGGTTGGGCTAAATGACTTATTATTATATATTGGCTTGTAATAACAATATGCGATTTTATGGGCCTCGTCATTGTGGCGTGGTGCCAAATTGGCACTTCGTCACACCCCCCCCTTACTTAGGGTAAGCAGGGCCGATGCATTTGATGGTGACCTGCTGGGTCTTGGTCACCCGTACGTCGTAAACGCGGTCGGCTGCTTCGCACTTAAACTTTCGTTCTCGTTGTCGTTGCTGGCACTCCTCCACTTGCTGAACGAGTTGGCGTGGTAGTAGCTCCTGCACGCCTCTAGTTCGCCATCCCATTGGGATCGCCTGCCAGGCGTGTATACGGCTAACGCTAGGAACATTATCGGCCTCCGTCGATTGGTTCGCGCTTGAGTCACCCTGCAGGCTCATCGGCTGCGGTAACGGTGACTGAGGTGGCGATATATCCTCAAAGTGGGGATAGTTTGATGACGGGGTGTCTCCTCCCTCTGGCGTGCCGTCCGAGTCGTATCCGACGGGGTTGTATGGCCGTGACATGTCCCCGAAGTCGGGTTCAATGTTGGGCGGTGGCAGCTGTACCGTTTCGCCTGTCTCTGGGTCTGTATAGTCCAGGTGCGATGGGCTACGGTTGTTCCTCCATGGCTCGGAGATAGCGGTGGCGTCGTCTTCTGCTTCCTGGGGGTCGGCTGCTTCGTTTGGCGATACGGGACGCCGGGGAGAGTTGACCCTCTGGGGATCAGGAGGCGCGGCGCTCTCTTCATCCTGGGTGGCCGGTGGCGACGGGACCCAGCCCCTATAGCCGGCGAAATGCCCCGGGTCGAAGCACGCAATATCAGATAGCTCCATGGCTCGGCTCAACACGTCCACTCTAGTGACCACGGCTCTTTCGGGTGCGTCCACTATCCGCCAACAATGGATAGGCTCCTGTGGAGGTGAATTGCTGGCCGACAATGCTGGGTGGTCCTCGGTTGCCGCTGAGAGAAGGTGCGGTATTGTGGGATCGTGTTCCCTTGCCGGTTCAATGGTGGCTGACGTCTTGGCGACTTCAGCTTCCCAAGCTGCTACTACGTCTTCGATGACACCCACTATTTCGTTCACGCTGAGTTGGCGTGCCATCGTACGACTGGGGAAAAGAAAGGTGTTAGATACTCTGACTTGAGACGGTGCCCTATATTGGGGTCGGTAGGGGGCCTAACAGACTAACGTGTGTGGTTTACATGAATGAGATGCTTATAACTATGATACAATGTGAGCTTAAATGTAATGAATATGAATATAATATGAATGAGTGTTTTTGTGTATGTAGGCATGGTCGGACTTGCCGTTACTTTGAGACCCCCCCAACGGGGGACAGGGACGTTGGGAAGGCGCGCCTTCCATCAAGTGGCCCCTGCGAATTGATTCGTCTCTGATAAGATGACTCCGGTGGTCTTCTGTGCTTAGTTGCTGACGCCCATGGGCTGGCTCAACGCGATCGTAGATTTAATCTGTTCCTCCTCTTGGCTGCTGGGTTCGTCTGGTTGTATAGACTTCAGGTCGTCTATGTTTGCCGTGCGTCTGCGTCTGCTGTTGGTTTCTTGTAGCCGGACGATGTTTCTGGAAATAAACTTGATTACTTTGTAAGGCCCATCGAACTTTGGGGCCAATTTAGCTGCGAAGCCCTCGGAGGCCTTGGACAGGTGGTGTTGCTTCAGGAGGACCAGATCTCCAATCGCTGGTCGCCAGTCTCTACGCCGCAAATTGTAGTGACGTCCTTGCTCCATTGCAGCTCGTTGCATGTTCTCTTGGGCCATGGTAAAAACGTCTGCCATGCGTCGTGTTCGTACTTCCGGGGACCAGGGTGTGGTGCCAAGTCCTGGTGTAACCTCGTCGTACAGTGCTCCAGGGATGCGGGGTTCCTTGCCCAGCACGAGGAACGCTGGTGTAAATGCTGTCGAATCGCATACGCTTGAATTCATTGCCAATGTAAATTCGGGTAGAAAGTGATCCCAGTTACTCTGCTTTTCGCCCAGGTATTGAGCTATCATGGTCTTCACGGTGCGATTGGCTCTCTCGGTAGGATTTTGACGTGGTGTGTACGGTGCGGTGTACTGAATTTCTACTCCAGCTCGTTGACAAAGTTCTTTGAAGGTGCGACTGGTGAACTGTGTTCCATTGTCGCAGACCAAAGTGCGTGGTGCTCCAAAGTGTCCGATAATTCGCTCCCGAAATGCGAGTTCTAATGAAGCAGCGGTGGCTTTGCGCAGAGGTACAAGCTCCACCCATCTGCTGTATGCATCTAAGAAAACCAATAGAACAGTGTTACCTTGCTTTGATCTGGGGAGAGGTCCAACAAAATCTGCACACACTGTGTTGAATGGCTCTGACACTTGACGAGTGAACATTTTCCCAGCTGGCTTCATTTGGTTCACTTTATATTTTTGGCATTGAAGACAGTTGCGCACGTGTCGCTTTACATCGCGGAAAAACCCAGGCCAGTAGTATTTCTGGGAAACTCTGAGCACTGTCTTGCGGATTCCCCGATGACCTGCGGTGGGCTCGTCGTGACACTCGCATAATACTCGAGGACGAGCTTCCTTCGGCACACATAGCTTCCATGGTATGGATTCATCTTCGTCGGGGTGATGAATTCTCCTTCGGTACAGTTGCCCACCTTCGTAGTGAAAATCCGGGAACTGCTCTGGTTGTGCTTCTACTTGTAGCTTTATTTTATTCCACCATGGACATTCCGGCAGAGTATCCTGAATTGAATTTAGTACTTCTAATGGTTGTCGAGACAGGGCGTCGGCAACGACGTTTAACTTTCCTCGGCGGTATTGTATGTCGAATTCATACTGTTGTAGTTCGAGTGCCCATCTTGCTATACGACCTGTGGGATTATCTATTGAGTTGAGCCACTTCAAGGCCTGATGATCTGTGATGACTTCGAATTTATATCCTTCCAGATAACAGCGTAGCTTGCGAATTGCCCAGACTATAGCGAGACACTCCTTCTCGGTGGCTGAGTAATTCTCTTCAGGTGCAAGGAGGCGTCTGCTGGCGTAGGCGATGACCCGTTCTGTTCCTTCTTGATACTGGGTTAATACTGCACCCAAACCATAATCACTGGCATCTGTCTGCAAGTAGAATTTAGAGTTAAAATCGGGGCAGGCCAAGATCGGGGCTGATGTCAATCGTAGTTTTAATTCGTCGAAGGCTTGTTGTTGTTCTGCATCCCATTTCCATTTAATGTTTTTCTTCAGCAAAGCGGTGATAGGCTGTATGATACTAGAAAACTCTGGAACAAATCTGCGATACCAAGACGCGATGCCCAAACATCGTCGAAGTTGGCGTACATTGGTCGGTGGAGCTAATTCCCGAACGGCTGCTATTTTCTCAGGGTCAGTATGTATACCGTGCTCACTGACCATATGTCCTAAGAATTGTATTTTGCGTCTAAAGAATCGGCACTTCGCTTTGTTGATCCGTAACTTGGCTTCTCTGAGGCGTTGAAAAACTTCTTGCAGGTGAGTTATATGTTCTTCCAATGTCCTTCCGATGACGATGATGTCGTCTAGATACGCGAAGGCAAATGGATCCATCTCGGGTCCAATCACGCTATCCAAGGCGCGTTGGAATGTTGCTGCTGCGGAATGTAGCCCAAAAGGCATTACTTTCCATTGAAATAGGCCACGACCTGGGACTGTGAAAGCTGTACATTCCCGACTGGCTTTGGCCAGTGATATTTGCCAATAACCACTTTTAAGATCCAGTGTAGAGATAAACTGAGCGTTGCGAAGTTTTTCCAGAATATGATTGATTCTGGGCAGAGGGTAGGCATCTCGTATAGACTGCGCGTTGAGCTGCCTGAAATCGATACACATACGCGTCTCTCCGGTTTTCTTGCCAACTAGCACTATGGGCGCGCTATGGGGGCTCTTTGATGGTTCGATGCGGTCTTCGGCTAGTAACTGGTCCACGGTGTCATTGATGATCTTCTGCTGTGCCGGATTGAGAGGGTAATAACGTTGCTTGATAGGTTTGTCATCCTTCATAGTGATGACGTGCTCTGCGATGTGGGTGACACCTTGTAATGTGTCGAACTTTGGTAATTCCTGTGATAGAAACTCGTTGATGATTTTATTTACTCTCGCGTCTTCGGAGTATTCTGGCTCTGGAGATATCATGGTGCTTTCCATCCTTGTCATGGGCTTGGATGCTATTAAGTTGAGTTTGTCTATTCTGACTGGTGATTTCTCGCTGACTGGTTGACGAAATGGGTTATTAATGACGGCTTTATCTGAAACAGGAGGTAGGGCCGTGTTTCGGATCCGTTTTTCATCCGGCAACACTTCCCTTGGGGAACTTGGTGATTCATTGATGATTGACTGAGTCGGGTTGTTGCTGGTTAAGGTACTCGATGGTTGTGAGGCAGCGCTACAACTGGCGACTGATCCAAGTAGTGCGTTTTGCATAGGCTCTAACTGTAGATAGCTTTCCCCGCACTGGATTAGGGTCCGAGTGCCGCGCAGGAAATCAGTGCCTAGGATCAATTGGTCCATAATACCTGGTAATACCAGCAATGGTATTTTTACTTGTGTCGTCCCTAGGCATATCTCAGCTTCGATAGCCTGGGTGATTTCTTTTCTAGATCCATCGGCTAAATTGATAGGGGTGTGTATTTGTTTCCAGTTCCCATTGGTACCGATCTGCTGAGCCAGTGAACTGTGTATGAAGCTCCTAGTGGCTCCAGTGTCGAGGGTGGCACTCACTTCCAATCCGTTGACCTGGACTAAGGCGATGAGGCGACCCTTGTCGAATCGGAGTCTACTTACATTTGGGGCTGGCTCGGCGCTTTCTTCGTTCGATCCCCTGACGAACGTAGGCGCCCGGCGTTTCCCGACCGGCGACAACAGTCGATGGTTCGTATATCGCGTTTTCCGCATTCCCAACAGAACAGTATCCTTGGATTGTTGCATTGCTTTGCGAAGTGGTCTGGTTTGCCGCAGTTACGGCAAGCACGGTAAGTATCTACTGGGGCCTCCGATACTTGGTAGAAGTGTGAGTAACTGGTTGATTTTTCAGTAGAGGGTAAAGCTGGCTTATGGGTGCTTCTGTTATTAACGGTGTTAACTTTACGTCCACTGGTAAATTGTTGCCCATGGCTATCTGACATGTCCGAGGTGTTTGCCTGACCGGAAAACGATGAGTCGAATCTCTTAGAACTTTGACCACGCAGGGTCTCGAAATTCACTATTAACTGGGTTAACTTCTGCAGGTCGTGAAAATCCATACGGCGGGTGTGCAATTGGTAGTCCGGCAATAAATTGTCATATATACGCTGTAACTCCTGTTCTTCTGTATAATGAGCTCTTCTCATCATTAAACGTAGTTCTATCAAGTATGCCTTGAATGGTTCACCAGGGCGCTGTCTTCGCGTACGGATGGCATCTTCCAGTTGTTCAAAGTATCTGGGCGGCAGAAAGAAATCTAAAAATTCTCTTCTAAAATTAGCCCATGAGGCGTCTAGCAGACCGCTAGTTTGCCACCATCCTTCGGCTCGTCCCGAAAATAAGATGGGCATCATATTAGGGAGCCATTCGGTGCTGATGCGATATGTACTAGCCCTTGCTTCAAGTGTTTCCAAGAAATATAATGGATCTGCGGTCCCATCAAAATGAAGACCCCATTTGGACACTTTCTCTATGAGATTAGTGTAACTGGTATTCTGAGCCTGTGGTTGTAGATCTGTTGTAGCCATGCTGCTAGTGAACGCTGGTATCTGTAATAATTTTCCATCGGTATCTTGGTTAAGAGATGCGTGTCTCTCCGTTGAGTACTCCTTGTCAGTATGTCGGGCGGGTGACACAGGACGTGAACGTGGTTTAACTTCTAGACCTTTATCGAGGCTGGCTGCTTGTCCGTATTGTGATTCTAGTTCTGCTAGCCGGGAGAGTACATCTGGTTTATGGTCTTCCCTGGATGCGAAGCTAGAGAACCGGCTTCTCATTTCCTCAACTGAACCGCCAGGGGTCAGTCCGAACTCGGCGAAGAAGCTTTCAAGCTCGGCTTTACGACGATATGTTATCCATTTGACTCCCATGTTACTAATGTTTTTTTTTTTTTTTTTTTTTGTAGAAAAGCGTTGCAAATAAACACTAGCTGAAAGTGAAGGATTAATTCAAAGGGCAATAAATCAAATTCGGGACAACAAAAATAATTGTATTATCACTGAACGAGGTATTATTGCATGCTGCTGCACCGTAGTCGATATACTTTTTAATTGTTAGTTGGAAGGTTGCAGATGAGTTATTATTATGTGCTGAATATCCTTGTATTATCCTGGTTGGCCGAGTAGGCTGTGCGATAGTCAACACTTCTAGTATTTGAACATTGCTTAGTTCGATCCTTGCTATGCTCAATCGTCGTTGGTTATCTTTACTGGTGAACGTCGGGTTAGTTATGCTTGGGTATAGTTGAATATCCTTGCCAGTGAACGTTGGTTGTAATTATCCTTGCTGTATATCCTTGCTGTATATCCTCGGTGAACGTTGGTTTTTAATTATCCTTGCTGTATATCCTTGCTGATGTTTTTATAATTATCCTTGGTTATCGTTGAATATCCTTGCTGATGAACGTTGGTTTAATTATTCTTACTATAGATCCTTGCTGGTGAACGTTGGTTTAATTATCCTTGGTTATATCTTTGCTGGTAAACGTTGGTTTGATTATCCTTGCTGGTAAATATTGGTTTGATTATCCTTGCTGGTATCCTTGAATATCCTTTGTAAAGGATCGCGGTGGACTCTCTGTTGTTAACTTGTCGAAGGTTCGCGGATGGACTGTTGTTAACTCGTTGAAGGTTCGCGGTGGACTCTTGTTGTTGACTCGTTAAAAGATCACGGTTGACTCTCTTGTTGTTGACTCGTTGAAGGTTCGCGGTGGACTGTTGTTAACTCGTTGAAGGTTCGCGGTGGACTCCCTTCTATGATGCTGTTGCTCGCCTTTTATCTACCTCCAAATCAGATGCAAGAAACTTGTGCCGTTACTCGATGTTTGTATTCTTTCATTCCTCGTCTCAGCCGATGCATTCTGGTCTTGACGCCAAGCTCGTCGACCAATGAGAACCCACAAGCAAACCTCTCCCTTTCTCTCCCAGGCGATAGAACTACCGTTGCAGTTGCTACTGTTGCTTTGTCTAACTTCTTTATACCTTTTTTTTCTGTGCTTGCGTTGTTTTGCTGTGGCTGTACCTGAACGGAGTCATGGAAAATTTCCATCGATGTTTCTGGCTCCTGAGCGTTTATTAACGGTGCTTTTTTTTTCTTCTATGCCTATGCTGCTTGCTGTGACTGTACTTGAACGGCGTCATGGAAAATTTCCATCGTTGTTTCTTGCTTCTGATTGTTTCTTAACTGTGCTTTCTGTCGCTGATTCTACTGTTACACATGCCTTAACTCTGCCGGGTCTCTGGACTATGTTATTGGCTATGCGAATGGTTCTATCGCTGACTAACTAGTGATAATTTTCTGTCGCTGATTCTGCGTGTACTCTACCGTAACTCTGCTGCATTATTTAGCTATGTTGGTGGTTATGTACGCCGTTCTATCGCTGACTCAAAATATAGGTTTTCTGTCGCTGATTCCACTGTCTACTCTATCGTGATTCTGCCGGGTATATTAGCTCTATCGGTGATTATGTCGACGTCCTATCGCTGACTAAACAAACTGCTGCGTTGCTTTGCTAGATTTCGCTTGGGGTAACGGGAAACATATGGGGATATGTGCAAATATGGGAACACAGGGATACATGTATGTGGGCCAACATATATGGTGAACACAAAATGATAGATATACACATATATATAAAAAAAAATCTTTTTATATAAATAAAATTTTACACTTTCCAATGCGGGTATACAAGCATTCCTGTGGCATATGAAACTCCCGCGATATGGGTTATGGTGGTTCTTTACGCCACGCAGATGACAGGCTCGTGAAACAATTATATATGCATGCATATATATATTCATAAAAAAATAAATATTTAAATTTCACCTTGCTACATTACAAAAAAAAATATCTAGTGTATTAAATGATTTTTTTTTTTTTTTTTTTTATATTTTCTCTCTTTTGTAATGCAACAAAATTAGGCAAAATTTTCCCAAAATATATATATGATGTTCTTTTCAAATCTCGGGTCCCTGCTCGGGCGCCATCTGTAAGGAAGTTTTCCGGCTGGGGTACATATCTCAGTCTCCCCAGGGTCTTCCATTATAGAAAATTTATAATAGAATGCCGAGACCAGAGATTTGATCGAGCTACAGTGAAGGTTAATACTGCATATCTATGCTATCGCTCGGAATGCACTACAGGGAGTATAAGAGATAGAAAGAGACAGAAACTTAGAACAAATACATGGAGACATACGGTTCGGTTAGGGTACAACCCGGACACCGAACTACAATTAAGCTACTAAAATATATGGTCACAAAAGGGGAACATATAGCTAAGTCGGTTAAGGTACAACCTGGACACCGACTTAACACAACATAACACCTGGACGTCCCAAGACTTACGTTGCGATCGACTAGGGTACAACCCGGACATCGATCGCAACACAAATCTTGGTCGCATGCCAATGGGTCCCAGCCGCTGTCACAGTCAACAAGGGTACAACCCGGACGTTGACTGCGTGGCGACCTAGTACCCCTGGCACACTACAATTAACACTACACTCTCCCTGGCATTGGGTAGGGTACAACCCGGATGCCAATGCCAAAGGAGAACATGCACTACGGTGACATACACACACAAAGGAGCGGGATGAGGGAAAGGATAGGAAAATGGGTTAGTCCCAATCTAGTTGCACCCCAATAATTGTGACATCTTTGCTTTAACACTTTACAAACTTTATTGTAGTTTTATTCAAATCATATTTTGGCTAGATGCCACCTAACCACACTCTAAATTGATATCTATATGTATGGGATAAAAAGGGAGGTGTAGCTACCGGACCACATGGCCGACTCACCCGCTATACTGTTTCACACACTTCACAAGTATCTTCTATTATGATCAGCAGCGTCGCTTTTCCTTGCGGATTTTTGGTTGCACTCTTTGTTTGTGTCTTGTCTTTAATTGTCTTTTTTAGAATAAGGGCCGACGGTGGGTCCTTGCACTTTATTGATCACACCTTTCACTTCTTTCACTTTTACTCTCCTGACTGTTGCCTTTGAGGGTGGTTTTCGTAATGAATTACTGCTTTTTCATTGCGCAGTCGCTGACCGCTCTTTTCGGGCTTTCGACTTTTCCTCTGCCCAGGCTCTGCCTCTGCCGACTGCGACACGCGCTTTTTCAATCGTTGTTACCATGACAACCGATTCTGTCGCGACATGTGTCGGCGTCAGAATCGTCACGTACGCAATTTTTGGTCCCGTTGCAACCAAAATAATAGAAACTGCGCAAAAGCAGCGTCGACAAATTCGTGCAAGTCCCGTTGGGCTTGCATGTGTGTGTGTGTATGTGTATATATGTGGCCGGCTAAATGCTACTGCGCAATTACTTTTGTATATAAACGAGCATACCTAAAGAGAAACTTATATATATCTATGTATATAAGCATAACGAGCATATATATATAAATGGTAAGGCACCTAGAGATGAGACAATGAATTAATACGCAAGTCAGAGTATTTAGGGTTGGGCTAAATGACTTATTATTATATATTGGCTTGTAATAACAATATGCGATTTTATGGGCCTCGTCATTGTGGCGTGGTGCCAAATTGGCACTTCGTCACACTCTTTTGCGTAGTCGTCTAAATTGTATAAAGGATCTATTTTAGTTAAAGAATTAAATTCCATGAATTTTCTAGGTAATCTACCGTAAACAAGTTCATACGGACAGTAATTATGTACCGTTGATGGGGTAGTGTTGAAACAATATGTAAAGTAATTCAACCATTCATCCCAATTATCTTTTTCAATAGAGATGTATGAACGAATGTATTCGTTGAATGTTCGATGACTTCTCTCTACTGTTCCTAAAGTATTGTGGTAGTGTGCTGTTGATAATATATTATTGATTTTCATATATTTGCACAAGTCATTAATAAGTAAATTTTTATACTCAGTACCCATGTCCATTGCAACAATTGCAGCTACTGCTCCAACAACAACTCTAACAGCAGCAACGTCTGCAATACCTTGGATCACCGTCCAGCAGACTACCTCAACAAAATCTGTCCATCCAGTGACGATGAATCCAAAGTCACCTGTTCAGACTGGTATGGACAGATACATTAATATAAACAAGCGAAAGCTTAGCCCTCAGACAAAAAGGGGCAACACTCCCAAGATGTCGAAAAACAACATTGTTGAACAAAAAGCATTGGAAAGCAATAGATTCCAAATATTGGCAAATCAGCCGGAATCTCAAGAAGGAGATTCCCAAATTAAACCCTCTGTAGCCAAGCCACTACCATTCTACATCCGTGGTGCAAACTGCACTTCACTGTTGCCAAAACTGGTAGCGCTAGTTGGTCAAAACAACTTTTATGTGACACCACTCAATAGGGGTAACATAAAAGAGACCAAAGTTCAAGCCAAAAGTGAAGAATTCTATCGTACTATTGAAAAGTACTTTAGAAAGGAAAGTGTGAATTTCTACACATTCTAGCTAAAGAGTGCCAAAGGCCTTCAAGCGGTGATCAAAGGCATTGAACCAACGGTTCCGACTCAGGAAATAGTTGAAGCATTGGAAGAGAAGGGCTTTGAGGTAAAGTCCGTCTCAAACATACTGAACAGAAATAAAGTGCCGCAACCTCTATTCAAAGTGGAGTTACAGCCCACATGTGATAAAAAACTTAAACCCAACACAGTGCACCCTATTTACAATCTTCAACTTCTGCTACATCGCAGAATTACTGTCGAAGAGCCGCATAAGAGGACACACCCGGTAGAATGCACTAATTGCCAGGAGTTTGGGCACACAAAGTCCTTCTGCAGCCTTCGCCCAGTTTGCGTTGGCTGTGGACAAACTCAAAAAAGATTGTGTCTGCACCGATGACAAATCAAATACAAATACAAGGAAGTGCGGCAATTGTGGTGGTAATCACACAGCGAACTACAGAGGATGCCCCGTTTATAAGGAACTCAAGGCCCGCCTCAACGCGAAGAAATCAACGGCTCGTATCCAGGGCTCGACACTAATTCCCTCTCAAACAACACCGGGAATATTCTTCTCAAGAGCTGTAAGGTCATCAGCGACCCCAATATCAATTACTCCTGGAGTAACTTTTGCAAGCGTGCTACGCAACGGAAATGCACAGTCCACTCAAACAATAGATCCCGCTACCATTCAATCTAACGCGGCCCCAAGTCCATCCGTACTTGGCCAGAACCCCAACGGGATCGAAACATTGTTAATCTCGCTCAACCAAAACATGACAAATTTCATGACGTTCATGCAAAATTGCATGCAGGAACTGATGCGGAATCAGAACTTGCTTATTCAAAAGCTTATGGACAATAACAAATAATGTCAGCACTACATATAGGCCTCTGGAATGCAAACGGCATTTCCAAGCACAAACAAGAATTATCACTGTTTTTGGACTCAAATGATATTGATATTATGCTGCTATCAGAAACACACCTCACAAACAAAAATAACTTTCAAATACCCAAATATGTATTCTACGCAACAAATCACCCAGACGGCAAGGCTCACGGAGGAACTGGTATCCTAATCAAAAACCGGATTAAACACTGTCTGCACAATGGATTTGCCAAACAACACCTACAAGCAACTTCAATAAGTGTCCAAACCACTTTCGGCAGTACAACCGTGGCTGCACTTTACTGCCAATCAATCTCTGAAATAGAGTTTACTGATTTCTTCAATACACTCGGAGTACGATTTATTGCTGCAGGAGACTACAACGCCAAGCACCCTCATTGGGGATCCCGCCTGGTAAATCCTAAAGGCAAACAGCTGTATAACACAATCATCAACCCAGCAAACAAAATGGGCTATGCCTCACCGAATAAGCCCACGTACTGGCCAGCAGATCCACGCAAGCTCCCAGATCTAATAGACTTTGCAATCACCAGGGGAATTGCGCACAATTTGATAACGGCAGAGTCACTAGCAGAATTGTCATCGGACCACTCGCCAGTAGTTTTCACTATATTAACACAACCACAAATAATAAAGCACCCACTCGGGCTAACAAATTGGAAAACAAACTGGCTCAGATTTAAAAAATACATAAGCACCCATATCGAGCTGAATCCCAAACTGGACGACGAAGAAGACATCGAGCTTTGCACCTCTGCACTAGAGTCGACGCTTATTGAAGCAGCAGATATCTCTACCCCGATTATCAGCCACACCCAGGAAAAACACAAGTCCAACAACCGACTAATTGAACTACTTCTAGCAGACAAAAGACGGCTCAGGCGAGAATGGCAAATGTCTCGATCTCCGGCAGCAAAACAACGCCTAAAGGCAGCTTCACGAACTCTAGCAAAGGCGCTTAGGCAGGAAGAAGCAAGGACACAGCGGCTGTACATCGAGAAGCTCACCCCTACCAGCACCAAATATCCGCTGTGGAAAACACATCCAACCATAGCTGCTCCAGCCGAGATAATTTCACCTATACGATGCCCAACTGGCAAATGGGCCCGTTCAGACGAAGAAAGAGCACTCACCTTTGCAGCTCATCTAAAAACGGTTTTTCTGCCAAACCCGTCAACAAACTCATTCCAGCTTCCCCCTCTAAGCACCCCAGTGGAAGCCGAGCCACCGAAATTCCAAGCGGAGGAAATTTCTGCAATTATTAAAAACTATCTAAACCCAAGAAAGTCGCCCGGCCATGACAAAATAACCCCGAAAATGATCCGAGAACTCCCGATCTGTGCCGTGCGTTACATCTGCAAACTTTTCAACGCTTTAGTAAAAAGTGGTCATTTTCCCATAAGTTGGAAAAAATCAGTAATCATAATGATCCCAAAACCCGGAAAGGACAAAACACAGCCATCATCATACAAACCCATTAGTTTGTTGCCAAGTCTTTCAAAACTATTTGAAAAAGTCCTACAACTCCGTATAAATACAATCTTGGTTAAGCAAAATATAATCCCTCATCATCAGTTTGGCTTCCGTGAAAAGCATGGCACAATTGAACAAGTCAACCGTATCACCTCAGAGATCCGCAGAGCATTCGAGCAAAAAGAATATTGCACAGCAATTTTTCTCGATGTCGCCCAAGCCTTTGACCGAGTCTGGATTGACGGCCTAATATATAAAATAAAAGCGACGCTTCCACAATATACACACAGGCTAATGGAATCTTATTTGTCTAACAGAAAATTCGCTGTACGATGTAATAGCTTCACCTCTGATGACTTCGAATCAAAAGCAGGTGTACCTCAAGGCAGCGTGCTGGGCCCAACTCTGTATCTTTTGTACACAGCGGACATACCAACAAGCCCTACACTCATCACATCTACTTTCGCCGATGACACGGCTATCCTCAGCCGCTCCAAATGTCCGATCAAAGCTTCTGAGCAACTGGCAACCCACCTAAAGGAGGTAGAAAAGTGGCTAGCAGATTGGCGCATCCGTGTAAATGAACAGAAATGCAAACACGTAACGTTTACCCTCAATAGGAGAAACTGCCCATCATTGACGCTTAACAATGTGCCAGTGCATCAATCCGACGATGTTGTATATCTTGGAGTTCACCTCGACAGAAGATTAACTTGGCGTAAGCATATCGAAGCCAAGAAAAAGCAACTAAAGCTCAAAGCAATCGGTCTACATTGGCTTATCAACGCACGATCTCCCCTATGTCTGGAATTCAAAGTTCTTCTCTACAACTCTGTATTAAAACCCATCTGGACATACGGCCCTGCACTATGGGGAAACGCAAGCAAGAGCAACATCGAAACCATACAAAGGGCTCAATGCAAGGTTCTCAGAACCATCACGGCAGCACCATGGTATATCCGAAATGAAAATGTACAGAAACACCTACACATTCCTAGCGTAATAACCGAAATAAAGGTACAACAGCTTAAGTACGCCGCTAAACTGCAGGCACACCCGAATACCCTGGCCAAATCAATAACCCGAGTACGTGAAAGTACTCGTCTTCAACGAAGCGACCTCCCAACCCTCTAGTAATTAATCAGGGCCATAGATCAATGTAGCATCTTTCAGATGTTAGGTTATGTGTTAGATTAAGAGAAACCTAGAAAATTGTTGTTAGTCTTAGAGGCCTATATAAGAGATCCAACAAACAAATAAAACGCAAAAAAAAAAAAAAAGTACCCATGTCCGTTATGAACGTCTTCATAGGACCGTACTTTAGTATAAACGATTCAAATATTGCTTTGGCTTCTGTTTTTGCGCTTTTATCTTTTACTGGTATTGCAACTAGATATTTTGTAAGGTCGCATATTATAGTTATCGCATACTCATTGGCATTCTCTGTTCGAGGTAATGGTCCGACGGTATCAATTAAAACAGTGTCAAATGCTGTGTTTGGGGTATTGGTTATAATCATAGGTGCTTTTGTATGTGTTGTAGTTTTAGCTCTTTGGCAGTCTAAACACGTTTTAACATAATTTTTAATCATTTGTGTCATTTTGGGTCAATAATATAGTTTCTTTATTTTTAATAGGGTACGCGTAATCCCTGTATGTCCTCCTTCTATTGGATCGTTGTGATATTTTAACAGGATTGCATTAATTTGACTTTCGTCATTTTTGTCTACTTGTGTCACCTTTTGTATTTTATATTTTTTATATTTTTTACATTTTCATTGCCCTTATTTTTAAATTCATTTAAAGTGATAAATTCGAAAATTTGTTCACTAGGTGACATCTGTAAGTTAATGATTTTGTGTATCCCGGCTTCTGAAATAAGCCTTTGAAAAAATTGACCTAAATCGAATTTTTCATTAGAATATAAATCTTTAACTGAAATTTGTGAAATAATCTGCTTTCCTCTTTTGAGCAAGCACTTGAAATTATTCATTTTTATTTTTACAAATTTCTTTGCGTCGCTATTGCTAACGACTTCGTAGACATTGGGCTTATATATTTTTTCATGCATTTTAATTTTTTCATCTGCAGATGTTTTCCTGTCTTTTTGATGATCTTGTTTGTACCATCAATATGTTTCTGTTCATTGTAATTAAGTCTTCTATATTTATGCGAGATAATGCATACGCAACGTGGTTGTCCTTCCCCTTGAGGAATTCAACTGTAAATTGATACTCTTCTAAGTCAGTCTAATCTCAGCTTTGAAGTAGGATTCTTCATTGAAAATAAATATACTAGTGGTCTATGATCTGTTTTTACTAAGAAATGCCTTCCATATATATAAGGTCTGAAATGTTTTATTGCCCAGTGTATTGCTGCTAATTCCTGTTCAGTAGTCGATTTATTACTTTCTCCCTGTGTGAAGGATCTCGATGCATAAGCAATTGGTAGTTGCGCTCCGTTGCAGTCTTGTGATAATACTGCACCACATGCGTATTTACTTGCATCTGTGGTTATGCAAAATTCTTTGCTGAAATCAGGGTATTGCAATAATGTTGGCTTCATTAATGCCTTTTTTAGATAACTAATGATTCTTCACATTCTTTAGTCCATTGGAATTGGACATTCTTCTTGCACAATCTTGTCAGGTTACGTGAGTAATGCGCGAAATTCTTAATGAATCTTCTATAGTAGTTACAACAAGCGACAAAAAGTCGTGTACTGTCTGCATCCGTTGGAGTTGGATAGTTTTTAATTACATCATACTTTTTATCATCCGGAAGGATGCCCTGATCTGTACATTTATGGCCAAGGAATGTTACCTCGTGCATAAAGAATGAACATTTCTCTGGGTTTAGTTTAAGATTGCGTTTTCTACAAAGTGCAAAAATACTCGTAAGATTTTTGAACATGTGCTGTTCGGAACAGCCGATAACAACTAAATCATCCATGTAGAGAAATGCTTGCGATGGTTCTAGACCAGAGAAAGCAAGTTGCATCATTCTCATAAATGAGTTTGGAGCTACTTTTAGACCATAGGGTAATCGCGTGAAGCGATATGAGCCAGTGCTCGTAGAAAATGATGGTATATTTCGAGATTTGTTTTCGAGTTCTATTTGATGAAATCCAGACATAAGGTCCAGACAGGAGAAATATTTTCCTCTTCCTAGTTGATCTAGTATTTCTTCAATTCTAGGTAATGGACATTTATCTGCTAAAAGTTTTTTATTTATTTCCACTACTAGACGCCATTTTTTTTTTTCGAACCTGGTAGTGACTTCTTAGGAACTAACAGAAGTGGGCTATTATATTCGGATATAGATGGTTCTACTATACCATCTTTTATCAACTTTTCTACCTGTCTATTTATTTCTGGCTTTTCTGTTTTCGCATTTCTATAGTTTTTTATGTTTTTTGTCTGCTAACTTTAGTTTTTGCTTGTAGAAGTTATTACTTGAGATTGGTTTTGACTCGAGACCTATTTGGTCTCGTCACTGTATTCGGTGCACAACTCAGGAAGTTCTGGTTTTACATGATCTGGGAACTTTAATTTACTTAAGACTTCATTTGTTCTATTGATTTTGTTATTATTAAATGATTTAATTTCATGTTTTTCTATTGATACGAATGTAATGTTTGGATTTTTAATATTTATATTTTCACTTCGAGCCGGATCTCCACCAAGAAGGAAGTTTTTCTAAGATCAGGCCGATCTACTGACGTCAGTTCGCATCGGTGGATTTTTCCCTCAACGCTGCAAAGAAAGTTAAGTGAAAACTTTTATTTGAAGTCCACATAAGGTGGCAGTGTAAATGTTGTCCGATTGCATGATTTATCACATAAGGTGTTAAATCAGGCAGCACTTCATTTACACTCATTAAATGACATAAGGTCATTCTTCATTCTCCTTCATTTCTTTTTCCTTCAACTTTGTACTGCTTTCCAACGCAGCCATCTTTTTTCCAATCCCAGTTATGTATGTACATATGTAAGTGTACATATGAACAGTTCATGATCATTTTTTCCTACATCAACTGTTCACACATCCATTCCTTCCAAGAAACGTACATATGTGCATACATAACTAAGTACATAAGGTACTTCCATACATATGTACATACATATCTCCCCCAACAAGAAATATATGTGCATTCAATATCAAACTTACCGTGTGTCGCCGTTCCCAATTTACAGCAAGTGAAGTGAACACTCCTCCGCGAGAAAAAATTTGTGCTGTGACATCCTAAAATACGAACAAGAAAACATTTAGTGAAAACAAATTAATTTCGCGACAAAATAATTTAAACTTACCATTGTTTACATTTTGAGTCACACATATGTACGCACATACACGAATGTTCCGATTGTTCACCATTCCTACACTTGTCATCCATAATAAATATATTTTACATATTCCATAATATATTTTATAACATTCCGTACACACATAATATTCCATATACACACAATATATTTTATACATTCCATATACATAATATATTTACACACATATCACATACCCACACATATAAATCCTAACACACACATATAATTTCTCCTACATTGAATTTACACAAACGCATTTTCATAATTATTTTTGGTGCAGGATTCCGAAATAAAGAAAAAAAAAAAAACAAATAAAACATTGAAACATTTTATCAAAAAAAGATTTTATAATTAAGTGAACTAATTACGGATTTTTTTGCCTTCGTGTTGTTTGTTTCTTAAAATTCGAAATTCGCGCATAAAGAAAATTTTGTGAAACCGCCTCCAACGCTACAGCCGAGTCGTTTTTTTTTCCACTGAGATTTGCCTATTTTTTTTCCAAAAAAAATTTTGTGACTAATCTTTTTACAAACGACTTTGAAGTTTGTTGACGGTGTATTTGTATTTCTACCGAGAACAAAAAATCCATTCCAAGCTAACATCGGAAGAAATATAACGTACAGTCTAGATTTTTTTGCAATTTTTCCTTTTTGCGCAAACAACAACACGTAGCCGTCTATCCTTTTGCGACCCAAGTTCACAAAAAAGAAAATTTTATTAACGAATCACCACCAGTAAAATTATTATGTGCATTTGTGTAAATCCGATTTATTGATTTACATTCAACTATAATTTGTCAATTAAAATATACAGTCCACATTTCGAAAATTCCTACATCAACAAAGTTCAAAAATTCGAAAATTTCTACATCATCGAAAAATTCCACAGTGTTTATATATCCAAGTTTTTCAATTACTGCGACAATTATTATACTCGATTCAAGTTCCAATTGCTTCGACATTTCCTATATTTCTTTTCCCTTTTTTTTGATCTTCAATTTTCAATTTTCAAATTACTGTCATAGTTGCGGCACTGCTACGTCTACGGTCAAAAAAACCGCGATTTAGATTATGCCAATCGAGCAACCCAAGACTAGCGCTAAGTCAACTCGGCTCACTGTTCCTCCACGTTCTGCATCGCCTGCGCCGCCGACACCAAAACCAAGAAGTCTCGCTTCTTCTGCGACAATTAAACGTCATCCAAGTTCTGCTAGTAGTGAGTCTTCGGCACTCAAGGGTCAGAGCCACGGCATTCAACGAGCTTCATCTGAGCCACGATTGTCATCTCCGAAAACTTCCCGAGCTTCAAGCCCATCTAGTTTAGAAACTGTGAAGCCAGTCCCGCACATCACCGTGTCCGCTCCTTCAGTCGATACTCGTTCTGAAACGCAAAGACGTATTCGTGTATCCAACATGGCTTTGGCTGACTTTATAGCTGCCAGTGATCGTATCAGCCGTTTCCAGGATATGATTACCACTCCGTCTGAGAACACAGTCACAGTTTCCACACTGAAGATCCGACAGGATCGCATTCGCTCCTTATGGGCAACAGCCGAACAAGAGTATATTCGTTGTTCCAAAAGTATTCGGCAAGATGGTGACGCTGCAGATATTACGACCCTAGAAGCAAAATATGCTTATTGTTATGATGTTTATGAACGTTGCGCGTCTCTACTTACAGAGTCCATTGACCAGGCATCCATGCCAGCGCAGTTGCCAGTTCCTAGCGTTGCTTCGAGAGGCTGTAGTCTTCCGCCATGTGATACAGAAATCTTTAGCGGGGATTTTTTGCGTTGGCCTAGACCGCTGTCTACACAGACAATCCGCGGTTAACACCTGTCGAAAAGTGATTCCATTTGAATTCTACAACAAGAGTTGATGCCAAGGCTCTAGTGGCTAAGTCTCCACTTACCAAAGATGGTTTTGAATCAGCTTGGGGAGCCCTCTGTGAGCGGTTTGAGAATCCAAGACTCCTTGTCAATAGTCAGCTCAAAGTCCTGTTCGGCTTACTGCCCATTCCTACCGAGTCCGTTACATCGCTGAGAACGATGCTGAACACTTTCCAAGGATGTTTGCTAGCATTAAATCTCCACGGTGTCGACACATCTACTTGGGACAGCATGCTCGTTTTTTGGGCTAGCTCCAAACTGCCCAAAGTTACCCGAGCTATGTGGGAGCAGTCTCTCCAAAATAAACCGGATATCCCATGTTGGGAGGAATTAAATGCCTTTCTAGAAGATCGCGTCCTTACGTTGGAATCACTAGAAGATTCAATGACTGTGAGTGGTCAGCCATCGACAAGTCAGTTCGTCCGAAAAGAGACCCAGAGGAATAGTAAGACTTTTTTGGGCACGTCTACATGCAAGGTGTGTGCTAAGGAGAATCATCCAATCCGTCTGTGTCCTCGTTTTCTCCAAATGTCCATCAATGATAGAGTCACCCAGATTAGGCAACTCAAATTATGCCTTAATTGTTTCGCACGTCAGCATCAACTAAAAAGAATGCCCAAGTGCATATAATTGCTTCACGTGCAATACTAACCAACTCAAACGCGAGGGGCAATCAAGACAACGTTGTTTCAAACCTTCCGGCAGACCCACCCACGCAAAGTTATTTTGCCTCAAGTGCGAAGCGAGTCCTTTTGGGAACCGCCATGGTTACCGTGCGTCATCAGGGAATATCCTATTGGGCTCGTGCTTTGATTGATCCAGGATCTGAAGGGAGTTTTATAACGGAGCGGCTTTTCAATCAAATAAAACTTCCATTCAAAACAGTGACTGCCCACATATCTGGTCTGACCATGTCGACTCCCGCTCAAGCCCATAAGCTTTCTCAGCTCGTCATAGGTTCTCCATTGATGCCAGAACGGCGAGTGCCCACGTCTGCCTATGTCTTACCGTATTTGGCAGGCAATCTTCCGACGCAACTGCCTCTTGTCGATCCGAATTTCCGTCACAGTGCCCAAATAGATTTACTGCTCGGGTCTGACGTGCTTCCGGCAATTTCCTTGAAGGGCAAGGAAACCAACATTTGTGGCACCCTTCTTGGAGAAGAGACCATATTCGGGTGGGTACTTACAGGGCCAGTTGACGAGTCCCAAATCGACCAGCGGGCAATCTCCTCGTTTTCCACTCGAGTCGTGCATCCCCCAGAGAGCCAATTACTTAAACTTCTCACAAAATTTTGGGAGGTGGAGGATCTCCCTGTGAGGAGAATGAAAGAGTCCGATTCCGATTGTGAGGAGAACTTCGTCCGAACCACCAAAAGGGACACCTCGGGACGATATATCGTCAGCCTTCCATTCCGAGAGCCTAGCAACATCCAGCTGGGTCATTCCAGGTCAGGTGCATTGGCTCAGTTCGTTCGGAACGAGAGCCGACTGAGCAAAAATCCAGAACTCAAAGCATAGTATAACATAGACCGTGGTCATATGAGAAAGGTTAGTCCTGCAGTCGGTAGCTCTGTATTTTACCTTCCACATCATGCGGTGTTTAAGCCAGAAAGCACCACTACCAAAGTTCGCGTAGTGTTCAACGCCTCCAGTTCCTCCACTAATGGGCAGAGCCTCAACGATGTCTTGTATACAGGGCCGGTCCTCCAATCCGACCTAACCACGCAACTACTTAAGTGGCGATACTTCCGATTTGTTTTCAACGCCGATATTACCAAGATGTATCGGCAGATCCTTGTTGATCATTGACACACTCCGTTTCAGCGAATCTTATTCCGCATACCAAATGGCGAATTAAGCGATTTCGAGCTAAAAACCGTCACATTTGGAGTAAATTGTGCCCCCTTCCTTGCGATTCAAGTCCTCCATCAGCTAGCAAGTGATGTGAAATCACAATATCCTCGAGCTAGTGAAGATATTCGCAGTTTCATGTACGTGGATGACGTACCAGCTGGTGCTCACACGCAACACGAGGCCTGTAAGGCTATTAAAGAGCTGTCATGTGCGATGGAGTCCGCTGGTTTCCCCCTACGAAAGTGGACGGCCAATCATAAGCCGCTTCTGCGTGACATTCCGTCAGACCACCTGTTGAATTCCGAGTTTCTCGAAATCGATGACGCTAGCGTAACCAAGACGCTGGGAATTCGATGGAGAGCCACGACTGACGAATTTTTCTTCGTTCCTTCTCCACTGGAGCAAAAATCCTCCTACTCGAAGTGGTTTTGTCCCAAATTTCTAAATTCTTCGATCCAGCAGGCTGGTTATGTCCATTCATTGTTCATGAAAAGATGTTTATGAAAACTTTGTGGCTACGTGAGCTCCGTTGGGATGATCCACTTCCGTCCGATCTTGACCAACAGTGAAGCCAGTTTGTGACTTGCTGACCACGCGAGGCCCTATCCGAAGGCCCGTCACCAAACTATTGTTGCTACCCTCCTGTAGCGAATAATTTCCTCCTCCCATTTGCGGTTCTTTCCAATTATTTTTATTCGAAATCCGAAACTTTTCATTTCTAGCCTTCTTTTTCCAGTTCACCACAAGAACTTCCAGGAATGGCACCACGTCCACGCCAACGCCGCAAACCCTCCGAGGAGACACGCTCCCGTGAGTCTAATTCCTTTCGGTGTCGGGTGTGCCGAGGAGTCCACCCCTTGAAGAAATGCAAACGTCCTGTGAGCGAGGGAGGAGCAACGGAGGGTTTGGAGGCTTTCCTGGAGGAGGCGGCTGGCGGCTCCCGCGATGTCGAACGACTCTCATCGTCGTGCAGCAGCGTATGGTGCCGCTGGTCGCATTTCTGGCATCGCTTTCCACTGCGGCAGGAATTGCCTGAATGCTCATGGGCCAAGCAATTCGAGCAGTATTTGTTGATTAAAACCGCTCAGAGCCTCTTCTCCGTAGCCAGTTTGAGGAAACGCTTGCACCTTTTCAAGGGGTGGACTCCTCGACACACCCGACACCGAAAGGTGTGAGACTCCCGAGAGCGTGTCTCCTCGGAGGGATTGCGGCGTTGGCGTGGACGTGGTGCCATTGCTGGTCTTGTGATGAACAACAAAAAACTGGAAAAAGAGGGCTAGAAATGAAAAGTTTCGGATTAGCCAAGGAATGACAATAATTGGAAAGAGCTGCAAATAGGAGGAGGAAATTATTCGCTACAGGAGGGTAGCAACAATAGTTTGGTGACTGGCCTTCGGATAGGGCCTCGCGTGGTCAGCAAGTCGACAACGCGAACTCGCTCGTCGGCGCCAGGATGAACTGGCAAGTTGTCCTCCTTAACGACAACCATGTCGTTGATCTGGAGATCTCTCATGGGTCGTTGCCATTTGTGCCTCTTGTGCATCTCCTTCAGATACTCCTCCTTCCAGCGCAGGCAAAGTTGCTGGTTCAGAGCCTTAAGCCGCCGCCATCGGTTGGACTCGGCGAGCTGAGGGATTTCAGCTTCAGGAGCTGACAGTGAGAGCAGCTCTGTAAAATCATCTGATAAAGGAGCCAGTGGCCTAGAATTTAGGCAAGCCTCGACTTTTGTCAATAGCGTTGATAGCTCCTCGAAGCTCCTTGGCAGATCTCCCATTAGCTGCGTTTGGAGACGTGTTCTGTATATGATACAGACCTTGCAGGACTTGGTCACATGTTTGACCAAATTACGAATCTTGGGAATCCAGTATTTCGCACGGGTGATACGGATCATGAGCTGATTCCCTCCATGCAACGTTATGCGATGGGTGAAATCAGTAAGGAGTCGAGCAAACCGGCTGTCATACGGCAGAAGAACAGGATGACGTTCATCATACCGCAGAGAGCTGGAATTTTTAACTCGTCCGCTGGCTCGGATAATGCCATGGTGGTCGAGAAATGGATTTAAGGAGAGTATGGAACTACGAGAGGCCATTTGTTGCTTGTTGCTTAGACTTTGGTATTCCTCAGCGTATGCTCGAAGCTGAGTCGAAATAATTAGCGCTTGCTCTGCTGCTGCCAGATTGCCTTGGGAAAGTTGAAGTGAGGTCGCCCTAGGACCTTTGCGACAATGGCGGATGAAACGCAGAATGTAAGCAGAAACGCGCAATGCTCGGCTAAAGTCGGATAAACGGTCGAGGAACTCTTCCGTCGGCGCGATCTTAGTAGTATTGTATTGTGGAACGTATTGATTTTATTTATGGAATAATTTGTCTTGGAGTTTATTTGCCATAGGCCAAGTATTAATTGTATTAAATTGTGGTTGTTAAATCGGAGCGACAGTTATCATCGCTCCGAACACTTTTATTGTTTCTTTTTTAATGAATCTTAATAATTCTTTAAGTCTAATGCGGCGCGGACCGCAGTGGCAGCGCTGCCTTATGTATATTAGTTCTTTAATATATAATATGTAAAATGAACATATATGTATATCTTATATGTAAGTAGCGGATATGCTGCCGTGGGAACAGAGCGTGGTTTGCACATTTATATCTTAAGCAAGCGGTCAATGCATGGGACACATGCTGACGCAGCTTGTCTGTAAGTTAGGGTACTCCTGGCCGATCATATTTCGGCGCAACAAAAACAAAATGCCGAGTACAGTAGGTCTCGATATGTGCATATCACATCTCCCTCCTTTTAAAAAATAACGTAATTATATAAAGTTATTTTAAAATTAAGTATTTATTTGTGTTTTGTTATTAGAAAGTACACATATCATATTGTTGGTGCTTGGTTTAAATAGATATAAGTACACAAAACACCACTACATTCTACACCAATATTACCCGAATTATAATAACTAAATAATAGCAAATAATTCCCATATTGTAAACGCATGTGACCCATAATTAATAAGTAAATCTTGGGTAACCCTCTCATATTAGTTATTGGCTATCAATTCATTGAGTACCCCTGCTAGGGTCAGCAATAATCAATCAGTTGCTGACCTAGCAGCTACATAATGAAAGGTGGAGCTAAAATGACCTATGCAGCGGGGCCTATATAAGTAGAGTCTAGTTCTTAGGCTAATTAGAATTCAATATCTGTAAGCAACGGGTGTGCATCGCTGTGTCTTTGGCCCCCAGTTACAATATAAATTCTCAACCCTTCGTGGTCCACCCAATTCAAGTGTTCGTTCCGACAGCCCTATGCCACTAGATTATGTTCTAGGGGCATCCTTTTTATAAACAATAAAATATAAATAAATATACATATACATATATATATACCCTGCAATTCTACTTGCGTTTTTTTTCGATACATTTTGGTGACCCCGACTTTGGTTAATAAGGCGACCAATATAAACAACGCGCAAAACGACTTTGGTCAACAAGGCGACCAATTTAAACAACGCGCAAAACGGACTTTGGTCAACAAGGCAATAAGATAATCATCTTATTAATACTACGCTTTGGAAAAATTGATATTGATATTTGTGATAATTGCATTAGTTTATACAAGTCAACGTTCCGACTGTATACCAGGAAACAATTACTTCTGTTTGTGAGACAACTGACCGAGTCAGCACTTTGTCACCTAGTCAATTTGGCGACTAGAATCACAGCAGAAAAATATACATAAGTATATAAAAAATTAATAAAACCAAGTCCATGCAACAATATTCAAAGCTAATGTGCTGTGTTGTTGATAAATTTTAATTGATTCCACAAAATACATATACATTCTGCGGGTTTGACAAGTAAATCAGTATTGTGTCAATTGGTCAACTTGGCAACCAGAACCACGCCAGAATATTTTAAAATAAATATTATATGCATCATTATATTATTATTACACAATAATTGTGGAGCAATTCTACGCTGTCAGCAGTTTAGCGGGCAACAAATCTAAAAATAAAACCCCTTATGTTTAATTAAAAGTGGATTGGGTAAATTAAATATTTACTAGAACAATCAGCCGGACCGAAATTAAGGCCTGAATAATTTACACAAAAGAGCACTAGTGATAAACGCACAATCTTGACCACATATTAAGTGCGAGTCGGAGCGTACTTTTGTCTTGAACATAAACAAATACTCCCAACGGGTCAAGGTTAGCTAATATCATGGAGGAGATCTACGCTCAACAAACAGAACGGGGAGACGCCATTCAGTCGACGATCCGTAACTACAAAAACGATTCTCCCGCAAGGAAGACGAAGGTGTCATACTTTGCAGAAAAAATTGAAATGATGGAGTACCTATGGGAGAACTTTGAGAAAGGTCATCAGGAGTTGATGGAAAAATTGAATCATCAACCATCTGACCACGACTACTTCAAAAAAGAGTACCACCCCAAGATGAAAAAGACGGTGGATGAAATCATAAAAATCTGGAAGGCTCAGATACTCAAACTGGAAGAGGAATCAGAGGCCGATCAGAAAGGAGAGCGGCAAAAGATAGTGTCACTGATGCGCCAACAGAAGGCAATGATTGCATCATTACTCCGAATTTTGAATCAGATAACATCTGAAGGAAAAGTTCACTACAAGCCAATCATTGAAAAACAGTGGAAAGAGATTGAACTAATCCACTTTGAAATATATAAGGCAGTAGCAGAACCTGTGAGCATTGGATATGACTTCAATGCATATGTGGACGCCGAGAAGTTAGTGCTCAACTTTGCCATAACAGCAGAAAAGGAGGTGCCTGTACAAGCAGGGTCGGCACTCCAATTACCAAAAATATCCATCCCAAAGTTTGATGGAAACTATTTGAAATGGCAACAATTTCATGACATCTTTGCAAAGATGGTGCATGAATCAAACGTGCCTGCGGAACAAAAAATGTGGTACCTAAAGGCAAATCTTTCCGGAGAAGCGGAAAGGTTAATAAGGCATCTGGAATTAACAGAAGCCAATTATGACACGGCTTGGAAAATGCTGCAAGAACGATTCAGCAATAAGCGGGTGTTGGTTACGGCAGTTTTCGAAAAGTTATTTGATCATCCTAACATTGGAAACGAAGCCCTGTCAATAAAGAATCTTCATGATAATATTCATGAATCTTTGCAAGCCTTAAAGAATATAGGCATTGACACAGAAACTTGGGATTCCATTATAATTTTCCATATGACGAGAAAATTGGATAGACTTACCCACACTTTATATGAACAATCCCTTTCCGATACAAGGGCGTAACAGAAAGGGTGACCAGCGGGGAATGAAGAGGGCTTTTGCCATTATCCTCGAACGGGCACACTAGTATAATTACTAGGCGAGTTCTATGGAAGACTCCATGTTGAAAAGTATATTTTTCCATCCCCGGTATACGCTTCCGAGATCTTTTCTTGGCCTCTTAAATTTTCCAAAAACCACTTATATCCTATAACGCCTTATATTAACTTGTGACCCGGTACTTATCTGCAATAAATTGGCCTGTGTTTACCCGAGTTACCGCGCGTTTTAATTCCTTCAACAATTGGGTAATAAGTTTGGGCTCCCAGATCAGAAGCTTCGCCCCGCTACAAACATTGGTCCTTCGAGCCGGATATCCTTCCACACGCCCCAGCTTCGCATCGGCGGAGAATCTGATAAGTAGAAACATTCTTATTGCCATTCCACTTATTCAACAATACATACACATACATACATACCTGTAGTGAAAAGTTTCCCGCTCTTTTCTATAGCAACTTTTCACTCTATTTTGTGTGGATATTCAATTATATTTTCCTGATCCCGTAGCTTATCCTAGCATTTTTAAACATTTCGTCACATTTTGCCTTTGATTTTTTCCATTCGCGTACCAACTACACACACACATAAGTGCATATATAAGTGAATACAAGTGCAAGCTGAAATTAAAAAGTGCTTTAGTTTTCGTGTTTGGCCCAAGATCACCAACAAACTTACCTGTAAATGACTTGGTCATAACTCCGACCAGTCCACAGTGGTCGGTTTCATAGGCCAAAAATAAAAAAAAAAAAACTGAAATTTGGAACTCTGTGTATGAAAACTAATTCATAATAAAACAACAAAACAATTGGAGAATTTGTTTTTCCGTTATTTCGTTGGTACGTGCTAAGAACAGCTTGAAAAGAGAGGAAAAAAAACCACGCAAGCTGTGCAGTGAACGGAGCTTAAAAGTTAGATCTGAGGGAAAAAATTAATATTTATTATATGATTGCGCTAAATCGCCAAATTTAATAATGAATATTGAAAAAAAAGGTTAATAGTATATATTTAAAGATTTTTATGTAAAATTATATTAACCTAATGTTTTATAACTAACGTTTTATAAGTGACCTGTGTGGAAGGTGAATTTTACTATGTTTTGTGACTTTAATTAAAGAAAAAGTTGTGATCCCCGTCTCACCCTCAAATAAATCTTGTTTGCTTTTTTTATTCATTATTTTCTTAGTTTATGTTCTTTTTTTCAGCTGCTACTTGTTGCAACTTTCTGTGTTATTCGTGTTATTCTATTGTGTTGTCCCTGTACGCGTACACTACTGTGTTGTTGTTATCTGTGTTATTCTCTTGTGTTGTCTTCTTATTCACACTGCACTTTCTTAAGTGTATATTTTGTTTTTGTTTTGATCGTCATATTTAATTGTTCTTTGGTTTCAATATTTTTATTTTCTTAATTTTAATCAAGCATTCGTTTAATTTATACATACATACATACATATGTATATACAGGAACATCTTATCAATGTCAGCTCCCACGCATATATATTTTTGATATGTGGTGTTTGGAAACAGGTTCATTTGCTGATAAAGCTAAACAAGTATTTGGAAACCTGGAACATACATTTGAATCTGATGGTTATGAATTCAGTGGCAATAGTGTGGTGTCAAGACTGGATTATATCTTTAAAAAGTTTGGAGAAATGTGGACTAAAAGCTACAGAATAAAATATAAAGTTGTCGAAAAAAATGCGGATTGGTTTGCTCAAAATGAATTAATATTATTAAATCTGAAATCATCACCGTTACAGCAAAATCGAGGTCGTCCAAGATTAAGTCTTTTTGAGTGCTCAGAAAGAACTAAGCGGCGACGGATAGCAGATATAGCAGAATTTGATGAATCCGCAGCTGATGATTTGCGAAATGCTTGTAGACAACCGAATTCATCGATCTTTCCTGCAAAGACGTGTGAAGCAATATCACTTATAACTGATGCAAATTTAACAAAACATCAGTATCTGCTTATTAAAAGCTTTGTTAATAATAAACTGGATATTAACTTCTTACCCTGTTATGATAGTATTTTGAAGGAATAACAGAAAAGCTATCCGGAGGAAATAACAGTTTCAGAATCTGTTGCTGAAAAATTAAAATTTATTTTTTGATAGCCTAAAAGTGCAATGAAAGGGGTTTGAAGTGGTTTATTTATGACAATACAATTGTTTACTACTTATTATAATTTTATAAAGCTAATATAAAAATTTCACTTTGATATAGTCAGTGGAAACATTTTTGGCCGCTAATTTCATACAGTACCGACCACTGTGCGGTGGCGGAAATCGCGGGGCCAGCGCGAGACCAGGAGAGAGCCGAAAAGGAGACGCCGTTGGCAACCAAGGCTGGAAGTTCAGCAGACCAACAGGCGACACATGCAAGGTGAAAGAATTTCACCGTGCATAGCAACAAGAAAGCTATGATGGATGAGCGGCAGAGAAAGCCGATCAAAGGAAACGAGCGAACTGATGGAAAAGTACCCGTAACGGGTCGGAAGTTCACCACGCGTCCTGATTGGGTCAAGATGCCTATAAATACGCACGGCTGAGACCAGAGGGATAACTAGTGCGTGAGTGAAAGTTATGAAAAGCGAAGTACCAAGTGAAGAAACAAAAAGTGAAGTCTATAATCGAAGTTAAAAATCAAGTAAGGGTAACTACAAGCAGCGAATTAAAGACTAGGAGTTATTCCTAGCATCAAAGAGAAGACTAGGAGTTATTCCTAGCAATTAGTCAAAGACTAGGAGTTATTCCTAGCACCAATAAAAAGACTAGGAGTATTCCTAGCATCAGCAGAAAAGACTAGGAGTTATTCCTAGCAGCCAGGCAAAGACTAGGAGCTATTCCTAGCACTATAGGAAAGACTAGGAGTATTCCTAGCACAGATAGGAAGACCAGGAGTATTCCTGGCACAGGCAGGATCGACTAGGAGTATTCCTAGCACAGAATAGGCAAGACCAGGAGTATTCCTGGCATAGTGGGGGAAGACTAGGAGATATTCCTAGCAAATTATAGGAGAATAGCAGTCGATAGGACAGAAAGGCAAGACCTGGAGTATTCCTGGCAAAATAACCAAAATACCTGCTAAAGTTATTCTCGCTTGATCATCAAATTTCCCAAATCTCGGACGTGCATCAGCAGCAGCAAACACTGAAATTAATCCTTGCCACCGCCAGCCAAAAGCCCCGCGATAATACATACAAATAATTGTTTAACATAAGCCGAATTATTAATAAATCCACCGATTTGCATATTCAAAATTTCAACAAACGAATCTTATTATTTCACCAGCGCACATATAAATTTGTTGTGCCGAACCTCGACAAATGAAATCCGGCTCTGCCGAACAACAGGACGAAAAAGGATCGTTACAACTGGCGCCCAACGTGCTTAACTGGTGAAAAGGATAAGAAATTCAAAGTTAAAAAAAAATATAAATAACAAATCAAAAGAATATTTACAAAGTTTAACATACATCGTGATATGCAAAAACAGCTCGAATAATCATCAATTATTTCTGCAAAACTGAAACAGTGCAAAATATAATTTGGCTACGAAATATCCTTTTGTTCCAAAGAAAACAATACAAAATATATATATTTTTTTTCCTGTTGCGGCAAAAGTGCGAACTGAGAGTAGTAAAAAAAGACAAATCATGGATATACTATATGAAGAAGGAGGAGTTGGTAAAAGCAGGCGGCACGTGTGGAATTTCGATAACCGGAACAGTTGAGGACATGCGGAAACAATTTGGAGACTGGGTCGAAGCACACGAGGAAGACCCAATATGGCAAAAATGGATTGCTAAAATGGCAGGAAAGTTCGGAAAAGCAGCTACACCGGCGGTAGACTTAGCGAAATTGGCAGTTCCAACACTAACACCGCCCAGATGGGGAAGTGTCGGTGCATTGGAGGGTCCACAAAAACAACAACAAACATTATATGAAGACCCAAAAATGCACAAAAGGGATTCAGAAGACCATAAAGGCAAAACATCCGTCTCGACAAGTGAGTACCCGAGGGTAGCCAAGCAAGTAAGAGAGTGGACATTCAGGTTCGACGGTGGTTCAAAACCATTAGAATTCCTCGAGCAAGTCGAATGGTCAGCCGACATGTATGGGCTAGACATAAATTTGATACCGAGAGCCATGCCAGAACTTTTGAAAGACAAAGCTCTTAAGTGGTACATCGCGAACAACAGGCATTGGTCTTCTTGGGAGGATTTCACGGTTCCTTTTAAAAAGTATTTCCTTTTTTTTTTTTTTTTTTTTTTTTTTTTTTACGTTTTATTTATTTTGTTGGATCTCTTATTTAACTTTATAAGACTAACAACAATTTTCTAGTTTTATCTTAATCTAATACGTAATCTAGCATTTGAAGAATGCTACATTGATCTATGGCCCTGATTATTAGTTAGAGGGTTGGAAGGTCTTTTCTTTGGAGACGAGTTCTATCACATACTCGGGTTAGTGATTGGGCGAGGGTATTCGGATGTGCCTGCAGTTTAGCGGTGTACTTTAGCTGTTGTACCTTTATTTCGGTTGTTACACTGTTAATGTGTAGATCTTTCTGTACGTTTTCGTTACGGATATACCAAGGTGCTCCCCGTGATAGTTCTGAGAACCTTAGATTGCGCCCTTTGTATGGTTTCGATATTGCTCTTACTTGCGTTTCCCCACAGTGCAGAGCCGTACATCCAGATGGGTTTTAGCACCGAGTTGTAGAGAAGAACTTTGAACTCTAGACATAGGGGAGATCGTGCATTGATAAGCCAATGTAGTCCGGTTGCTTTAAGCTTTAGCTGCTTTTTTTGGCTTCGATGTGCCTACGCCAAGTTAATCTTCTGTCCAGGTGAACTCCAAGATACACAACGTCGTCGGATTGAGGCACTGGCACGTTGTTCAGTGTCAATGATGGGCAGGTTCGTCTGTTGAGGGTAAACGTGACGTGCTTGCATTTCTGTTCATTTACACGGATGCGCCAATCTGCTAGCCACTTTTCGATTTCCTTTAAATGGGTTGCCAGGTGCTCAGCAGCTTTGATCGGACATTTGGAGCGGCTAAGGATGGCCGTGTCATCGGCGAAAGTAGATGTGGTAAGCGTAGGGCTTGTTGGTATGTCCGCTGTATACAGAAGATACAGAGTTGGACCTAGCACGCTGCCTTGAGGTACTCCTGCCTTTGATTCAATATCGTCAGAGGTAAAGCTATTACATCGTACGGCGAATTTTCTGTTGGAAAGATATGATTCCATTAGCCTGTGTGTGTATTGTGGGAGCGTCGCTTTTATTTTGTATATTAGGCCATCCAGCCAGACTCGATCGAAGGCTTGGGCGACATCAAGAAAAATTGCTGTGCAATATTCTTTTTGCTCAAATGCTGTGCGGATCTCTGAGGTGATACGGTTGACTTGCTCAATCGTGCCATGCTTTCCACGGAAGCCAAACTGATGATGTGGTATTATATTTTGGTTTTCCAGGATTGTGTTTATACGGAGCTGCAGGACCTTTTCAAATAGTTTTGAGAGACTTGGCAATAAGCTGAAAAAGTATTTCCTACCGAGGGGTTATTTTAATGAACTTGAGGACCAAGTTAAGGCCAGAAAGCAAATGTGGAACGAAGCATTTAAGGATTTCATGGTCAAAATGCAAACAATGATAAGACCATTGAAATGCCCGGAAAATGAGCAGCTAGAAATAATTTTAGAGAACTGCACTCCGGACCTTAGAGTATTCATAAGCCCACACCACATACAAACACTGGATGACTTAATGCATCTGGCTGATGAGTTCAAATGTTGGAACAAGAAAGGCGTAAATTCCACCGAGAGGCTCAAAAAGAGCGGCCCAATATTCCGATGCACATCTCAAGACGGCCAATGGCACAGGACAGACGAGACACAATGTGCAGGCGATGTCTGGATGATGAACCACCGGTGCCAGCACAAAGAAGGGTTGCGAACAATGACGCCCAAGGATGGTTTCAGAACCCATCACAGGCGTGCAGGCGATGTGGCGGCGCGGGACACTGGGCCAGAGAATGCAACAACAGAAAACTACTATTCTGTTGGGTGTGTGGAAGGATCGGGAAACGATCAATGAACTGCTGTATGGCGGCGGGAAACGCGAACCGGTTCCAGCCTACAAGGGGCGAGCAGGGACCGGTGCCGACAGCTCCCAGAAACTAATAGAAAAGCTATTAGAAGAAGAGAGCCAACTATCAGCGGAGATTAATATCGAGGGAATGACAATGCAGGCAACGGTGGATTCAGGTGCCACCAGCAGCTTTGTCAGCCAAGGCCTCGTGGAGAAGTTAGGAAAACAGGCATATCTCACCCAAACAAGAAAACAAGTACGACTAGCAGACGGAGCGACCAAAGAAATAACATGGCAATGGATCGCGAACCGACGCTATAGTGTTGGGCTGGAATTTTATAAAAGAGATGGGAGCTACAATTAAATGTGCAGGCCACGCAATAAATATCCCTCCAAGGTGCAGATTGAACGGTAAGCTGACCGAAAGAATATCAACGGCAATAGTAACAGATGCACCAGAAACAGAAGTGGGGGATTTTATGAAACAAGAACTGGCAGTATTGGCGAAAATAACAGGAATGTCAAACGTAGGCATGCACACAATCACAATGTGCGATGATAAGCCAATAAAGCAAAGATATTACCCAAAGAACCCGAAGATGCAAGGCATCATAAATGAAAAGGTCGATGAGTTAATGGCAATGGGATACATCGAGCGGTCAAACAGCCCGTACAGCTCACCAATAGTAATGGTGAAGAAGAAGCAGACGGGGAAGTGGAGGCTGTGTGTTGACTTCAGACAAATAAATGCAAAGTCAATAAAGGACGCGTACCCAATGCCAAGAATAGACTACATATTTGATCAGTTGCGAGAGGCGAGGTATATCAGCAGTCTAGATTTGAAGGATGGATACTGGCAAATCCCGTTGGAAGTAAACAGCAGGAAAATGACGGCGTTTACTGTACCCGGCAAAGGACTGTACCAATGGAAAGTAATGCCATTTGGGTTACACTCGGCCTCAGCAACATTTCAGAGGGCTTTGGATATGGTGATAGGACCAGAAATGATGCCGCATGCATTTGCCTACCAAGACGATATAATAATCGTGAGTCGAACCGTAGAGGAACACAAGGCACACCTACGAGAAGTGTTCAGGAGGCTGAAAGAAGCAAACCTGCGAATAAATCCAGAGAAATCTCAATTATTTCGAAAAGAACTACGATTCCTAGGCCATCGAGTAACAGAGCAGGGAATTGGTACAGATCCGGATAAGGTAGCTGCTATAGCCGAATTAAAGCCTCCGAAGAACACGAAAGAGCTTCGGCAATACCTAGGCGTGGCATCATGGTACAGAAGATTCGTTCCAGGATTCGCAACACTGGTGCAACCGTTGAAATCCCTGTTAAAGAAGAAATGGATATGGGAAGAGAAACACCAGGAGGCATTCGATATTGTGAAAGAAAAATTAGAAGCCGATCCAGTATTGACTTGCCCAGACTTCTCAAAGATGTTCGTACTCCAAACAGATGCAAGCAATTACGGAGTAGGGGCAATTCTGACCCAGAACACGGAGGAAGGGAAACGAGTCATATCCTATGCCAGTAGGACTCTAAATCAGGCAGAACAAAACTATTCAGCCACAGAAAAAGAATGCTTGGCAATAGTATGGGCAGTCAGAAAACTAAAACCATACTTGGAAGGTTACCATTTCAAAGTGGTAACAGATCACATGGCATTAAAGTGGCTGAATAGTATTGAAAGACCTACAGGGCGAATCGCAAGGTGGGCAATAACGTACCGCAGAGGCAAATTAAAAATTGTGGCAGATGCACTGTCAAGGCAGCCATTGGAGACGTGTCGACGAATGGAAGACAACAGCATAAGAGTCAGGCAAGCGAACAATGGATGTGAATGGATAAATGAAATGTATAAAAAAAAAGATTAAAAGCAATCCGCAAAAGTATACAGATTACTTTTTTTTTTTTTTTTTTCGCGCGAATCCCATCGGGTGCACTAAGTGCCCACAACCTCCCGCCCAATCGACCGAGGGGTGCAAGCCACATGACGTACGGCTCTAGTCGCGGGGAACAGTTGACAAAAAACAGACAAATAACGAGAGCTACAGCTATTTACGAGCTAAGTAGGAGATGATAGAAGATTTCAGTACTGATAAAGAGAGCTCTGGGCTGATCACACGATAAAGTCGATTATAATCAGCCGACAGGGCTCGAAATGGATTATGCAATGCATAGTTAGTAGTACAGTGTGCAAGGGTTAAGGGAATATAGTTTCTAGTAGGTCTAGATGGTACAAAAAGATCTACTTGGTGTAATAACTCAGGCGAGTCAATATCACCAATTAGGAGCTTGTGCATAAAGATAACACCAAGCATTATTCTACGGTTAGTAAGAGAAGGAAGGTTAATTAAAAGAAGTCTACTAGAGTACGATGGCAGGTTGACATTGCGATCCCAGTTAAGACCACGAAGAGCAAAAAGCAGAAATTGTTTTTGAATAGATTCAATTCTAATTTGGTGTGACTCATATTGAGGTGACCATATGCATGATCCGTACTCCAAAATAGGACGGACCAAAGAGGTATAGAGAATTTTGGTAGTGTAAGGATCATCGAATTCTTTCGACCATCTTTTGACAAAGCCAAGAACGCCTGTGGCTTTAGCGATTATCGTAGAGATATGGGAGTTGAAGGTTAATTTACGATCCATGAGTACACCTAAATCATTCATTTCATCAAGGCGTTCTAATGGAGTGTTGTTCAAGGAATATGTCATCATCTGAGGAGAGGTCCTATAGAACGACATTACCTTGCACTTAGTGGTGTTTAAGTTTAAAAGATTGTGCTGACACCAACACTGAAAATTATTAAGATCAGCTTGCAATCTACTGGACGAAACCATATTGCTATAGCTAAGGCAAACCTTAACATCGTCAGCATACATGAGCACATGTGAATGATGCAAGACGGAAGGAAGATCATTTATGAAAAGGGTGAACAGCAACGGACCAAGATGATTACCCTGGGGCACCCCCGAAGTCACATTGATGCATCTGGAAAAGGAAGACTTAAATAATCCCTTTTGTGTTCTACTTGTCAGATACTCACGAATCCAACGGAGTAGAATATTTGGGAAGCCAATTGCATTTAACTTTATAAGCAATAACTTATGGTTAACAGAGTCAAAAGCCTTACTGAAATCTGTATATATGACATCAGTTTGCTTTGCACTTTCAAATCCTTTGATCGTCCTAGATGTAAATTCTAAAAGGTTAGTGGTTGTTGATCTACGTTTCACGAAACCGTGTTGGGCTGGTGAAATTATAAAACTACAAAAATGTTGCAATTGAAAAGTTACAATTTTTCAAAAGCTTTTGGAATAGCGGACAACTTGGAAATACCCCTATAGTTAGAAACATCAGACTTACTACCCTTTTTATGGAGAGGAATTATAAATGATTCCTTCCAAATCAACGGGAAAGCGGAGGTTTCAACAGACAACGAGAATAATTTCTGAATAGGCTTACATAACGATTCAGCGCAAAATCTGAGTACACAACCAGGAATCCCATCGGGACCTGGCGCGTACACATGTTTGACTTGCTTAAGCACGCTGAGAAGCGAACTTTCGTCAATTAAAGGATTGAATATGCAATTTGACTTTTTTAATTCATAAGGATACGGAGAGTTTGAGTGGATTCCGTTAAGGAATAGGTTGTTTTGAAAAAATCAGAAAACATATCGGCAATGGCCTGATCACTGTCCGCAGTCTTATTTCCAAAAGTTAAATATGATGGGCTTATGCTCGTCTTGCGTTTAGCGTTCACAAAGTTGTAAAACTGCTTAGGATCACTGTAAAACTGAAGTTTACATCGCCGAAGATAATCCTTGTAGCATTTTGTATTTAGCTTCATGAAATTTTAACGAGCAATAGCATATTTAGAAAAATCTGATGGACGACCTGCTTTTTTATAACTCTTATAATATCTCGACTTAACATTTCTTAAATTGGACAGCTCCCGAGTGAACCAGGGGGTTTATTAGACCGAACTGATCTACCGAGAGGAACACAAATTTTAAAAACGGAATCAAGCATATTATAGAAATAATGAATAGCAGAGTCCATGGTTGTACAATTGTACAGATATGACCAATCAAGGTTCCAAATAATATTATTAAGTCTGACAAAGTCAGTCTTACGAAAGCAGCGGCTTCTTGTTACCGGATGAGTATTGTAAGTCGGCGCACAAATAGAAAGGTCAATAGTTACATCCAAGGTTGGATGAAATTTGTCTTCAGGTAAAACGAGAGGTTCAATCCTGGAAACGACGCAGTTGGAGGAGTCCAACACAAATACAAGATCCAGTGATCTATCAATTGCGTACAGGATTAATTTGAGTAAGGGATAAATCAAACAGACCATCAATAAAGCAATGTAACGAGGAGGGTAACAACACTGAGGACTCATCAGAAAGCGACCAGGAAATATCTGGTAAATTAAAGTCACCGAGAACAATCAGGGTATCTCTATCAGAAAGAAGTGAAGAAACTGCTTGAATTGCTTCCAAGTGATTATTATATGTAACTAAGTCGGAAAGAGGTGGAATGTAAGAGCAAGTAACATAAGTGCAAAAAGATTTAAGTGAAATTTTGACACTAATAAACTCAATTTCATGAGCGGAAGTTAATTGAATAATTTCAGATGGAAAAGCTGAATCGACAGCAATAAGCACACCACCACCATTGCGGATAATCCGATCTTTTCTATAAATTGAAAATTTAGTGGAAAAAACCGAAGCGTCAGCAATATCTGGTTTGAGCCACGTCTCTGTAAAAGCAAGAACATGAAAATCAAAGGATAGACTATCTACAAAGAGTCTAGACAGTTTAGATTTAAGTCCTCTAACATTCTGGTACGCCAGAACAAGGGACATAGTTAGTTTTTTGACCCGTCAGTAGATGCTGACGTACCAGAAGAAGGTAGAAGTTTATTATTAGAAGACGGGGTGATAGCAGAGGGCAGTCAAATCGGAGGCCGATTTCTCCTTTTCGTCGTATACTACTTTATAATAAGGTGTTCCGGCCAAAAATCTTTTCTACAAATTTTGGTCAAAAAGATTAGGCGGAACACTTACTTTAAATGACGAGATGTCACGGGTATATGAAAACCTAAATTTTTCCACCGCTATGTTTGAGGCCTGAGTTTTTGCCCGGATATGGACTAAGACATCGTCAGATGTAGTGTTAGGGTCAAGCCTCGAAATAAATATCTGTTTTTTGGGTGGTATACCGACAAGTGAACGCGACACAGGCACAGCAGCCACAGCACTGGGCGCTGAAGCTACCGCGGCTGACAATGCTTTACGAGCCCCTCTTGTCAATATCTGATTGGGAATATCCTTGGGGCAGGATATTCGCCCGGACAAATCAGAGACTACACCTGATATCGCGGTAACTTGGGTGATTCCATTACCGGGGGAAATTCCAATTGAATCCACACAATTGGATGAGATCGGACTTTTAAATGATATCAAGTGCCGTGAATTCGGTGTGTTTGAGTCATTAGTCGTGTTCGGAACAGCGAGAGTAAGAGACACTGGCGGACCGGGGGACAAATTCCTAGGGATGGTCTTCTTTCGCTTCGGGGATTCGTTTAATAGTTTAAAACTATTAAACTGAGTTTCCAGTGATGAAAACTCATCCCGAAGCTTCATAAGACAGCCGACAGGTTTTAAATCCCCTCACGAGTGCGCCTCATGAATACACGCATCTCTCTCTCGGCATCCCGACACGCTTCACAACTCCATTTGAGGCCCCCACCATTTCCGAGGCTGTCTTTTACCTTGACTGTGTAACCAGCACATTTAAAATGCATAACGTTGTCACACAGCCAACAAAGCAAAAAATCTTCCTGGGCTTTGAGAGGGGTGAGGGGCACTTCTTATTTGAGCAGACCGTCATTGTTAGATTATACTCAATTTTATTAATAGTAAATATAATTTAATAATTTTATTAATAGTAAATATTAATAACAGAAAAATAAACTAACAGAAGTAAAAAAAAAGATTTATGTAAAAAATAGGGCGTATACGAACCAAAAGTCCCACACAAGGGTTAAGGTGCAGCAGCTGCTTCCAAGACGAAAGAGAAAAAAGCTAAGTGCAGTGAACGCACAACACAAAACAGATCACAAACGCGAGATTAACTAACGTGAGAATAACGGGCGCCAACACAAGCAAATAAAGAAAAGAGAGCAAGAACACACAAACAACACTGTGTACAAAAGAGATCGCGAGTGCATGCAGGTAAAGCACAAACGAAAAAATCAAAGCTTATGAGACACAACAACAAAGCAAAGAGTTTTGTTGTTGGTTTAATACAAAAAGTAACAATAGCTTTGATTTAATGTTTAGCAACAAATCGAAACGAAAGAACAATTAATTGTGATAGTTATTTAATTAAAAAAGCTTTTAAGCAATTTTGACAAAATAAAAATTCGCGATATAAGCAGGAAAGAATTAATAGTGAGAGCGCCCAGAAAAACACGACCGGCAAGGTTGAGAGTTCAATCTGTTATCCGAGAACGGGCAATTGTATCGCAACATACCTCACAGAGCGGGCAACGAAGACGTAGTAGCGTGGAAACTGTGCGTTCCAAAAACACTGAGACAGCAGGTAATAAACGAAAACCACAACACTCCGACGGCAGGACATACAGGCTCAAGGAAAACAATTGCGCGAGTGGCGGCAAGATACTACTGGCCGGGAATGCAAAGGGACATTCGTACATACGTAAATAAATGCGAAAGTTGCCAAATGTATAAATCAAGTCAACAACAGGCAGCTGGACGTATGTTGACCCCAATTCCCGAAGAACCATGGGCAACCGTGTGCGCAGATTTTGTCGGTCCACTACCAAGATCAAAACATGGCAATTCTGTTTTACTTGTAATAATAGACAGATTCTCAAAATGGACTGAATTAATACCAATGAGGAAAGCGTCAGCAGAAAACTTGGTCAAGGAGTTCAAAGAACGAGTACTATGCAGATTCGGGGTACCGAAGGTAGTAATAACAGATAACGGTGTACATTTTGTAAGCAAAATATTTAAAAAAATGCTACAGGAATGGGGATGCACCCACCAATTAACAACACCCTATACGCCACAAGAGAATCC
>JAEIGH010000346.1:0-67387 GCA_018903575.1 Drosophila saltans | reverse complement strand
ATGGATTTCGAATTCGATAAAAAATTCGATATCGAAATAGATTTTGAATTCGAAATGGATTTCGAATTCGATAAAAAATTCGATATCGGATTTCGAGATTTTGAATTCGATATCGATTGAATTCGAAATGGAAATTCGATATCGAAATAGATTTTGAATTCGAAATGGATTTCGAATTCGATATGGATTTCGATATCAAAATGGATTTCGAATTCGATAAAAAATTTCGATATCGAAATAGATTTTGAATTCGAAATGGATTTCGAAATCAAAATTTCGATATCGAAATAGATTTTGAATTCGAAATTTCGATATGGATTTCGGATATCGAAATGGATTTTGAATTCGAAATGGATTTTGAATTCGAAATGGATTTCGAATTCGATAAAGAATTTCGATATCGAAATAGATTTTGAATTCGAAATGGATTTCGAATTCGATATGGATTTCGATATCAAAATGGATTTCGAATCAATTTGGATTTCGATATCGAAATGGAAATTTTCAATCGATATCGAAATAGATTTTGAATTCGAAATGGATTTCGAATTCGATATAGAATTTCGATATCGAAAAATTCGATATCGAAATGGATTTCGAATTCGAAATGATTTCGATATCGAAATAGATTTTGAATTCGAAATGGATTTCGAATTCGATATCGATATCCGAAATGGATTTCGAATTCGATAAAAGAATTCGATATCGAAATAGATTTTGAATTCGAAATGGATTTCGAATTCGATAAAAAATTCGATATCGAAATAGATTTTGAATTCGAAATGGATTTCGAATTCGATATGGATTTCGATATCAAAATAGATTTTGAATTCGAAATGAAATTTCAAATTCGAAATGGATTTCGATATCGAAATGGATTTCGAATTCGAAATGGATTTCGATATCGAAAAGATTTTGAATATCGAAATAGATTTTGAATTCGAAATGGATTTCGAATATTAAAAAATTCGATATCGAAATAGATTTTGAATTCGAAATGGATTTCGAATTCGATATGGATTTCGATATCGAAAATGGATTTCGAATTCGATAAAGATTTGATATCGAAATCGATATCGAAATGGATTTCGAATTCGATAAAAATTCGATATCGAAATAGATTTTGAATTCGAAATGGATTTCGAATTCGATATAGCATTTCGATATCGAAATGGATTTCGAATTCGATAAAAATTTCGATATCGAAATAGATTTTGAATTCGAAATGGATTTCGAATTCGAAATGGATTTCGATATCGAAATGGATTTCGAATTCGATAAAGAATTCGATATCGAAATGGATTTTGAATTCGAAATGGAAATTCGAATAAAATTTCGATATCGAAATAGATTTTGAATTCGAAATGGATTTCGAATTCGATATGGATTTCGATATCGAAATGGATTTCGAATTCGATAAAGATTCGATATCGAAAAAAATGGATTTCGAATTCGATAAAGAATTCGATATCGAAATAGATTTTGAATTCGAAATGGATTTCGAATTCGATAAAAAATTCGATATCGAAATAGATTTTGAATTCGAAATGGATTTCGAATTCGATATGGATTTCGATATCAAAATGGATTTCGAATTCGATAAAAAATTCGATATCGAAATAGATTTTGAATTCGAAATGGATTTCGAATTCGATAAAGATTTCGATATCGAAAATGGATTTTGAATTCGAAAAGAATTCGATATCGAAATAGATTTTTCGAATTCGAAATGGATTTCGAATTCGATAAAGAATTCGATATCGAAATAGATTTTGAATTCGAAATGGATTTCGAATTCGATATGGATTTCGATATCGAAATGGATTTCGAATTCGATAAAAAAATCGATATCGAAATAGATTTTGAATTCGAAATGGATTTCGAATTCGATATGGATTTCGATATCGAAATAGATTTTGAATTCGATAATGGATTTCGATATCGAAATAGATTTTGAATTCGAAATGGATTTCGAATTCGATAAAAAATTCGATATCGAAATAGATTTTGAATTCGAAATGGATTTCGAATTCGATAAAGAATTCGATATCGAAATAGATTTTGAATTCGAAATGGATTTCGAATTCGATATGGATTTCGATATCGAAATGGATTTCGAATTCGATAAAAAATTCGATATCGAAATAGATTTTGAATTCGAAATGGATTTCGAATTCGATAAAAAATTCGATATCGAAATAGATTTTGAATTCGAAATGGATTTCGAATTCGATAAAAAATTCGATATCGAAATAGATTTTGAATTCGAAATGGATTTCGAATTCGATATGGATTTCGATATCAAAATGGATTTCGAATTCGATAAAGAATTCGATATCGAAATAGATTTTGAATTCGAAATGGATTTCGAATTCGATAAAGAATTCGATATCGAAATAGATTTTGAATTCGATATGGATTTCGAATTCGATAAAAAATTCGATATCGAAATAGATTTTGAATTCGAAATGGATTTCGAATTCGATATGCATTTCGATATCAAAATGGATTTCGAATTCGATAAAGAATTCGATATCGAAATAGATTTTGAATTCGAAATGGATTTCGAATTCGATATGCATTTCGATATCAAAATGGATTTCGAATTCGATAAAGAATTCGATATCGAAATAGATTTTGAATTCGAAATGGATTTCGAATTCGATATGCATTTCGATATCAAAATGGATTTCGAATTCGATAAAGAATTCGATATCGAAATAGATTTTGAATTCGAAATGGATTTCGAATTCGATAAAGAATTCGATATCGAAATAGATTTTGAATTCGAAAAAGAATTCGATATCGAAATAGATTTTGAATTCGAAATGGATTTCGATATCGAAATAGATTTCGATATCGAAATGGATTTCGAATTCGATAAAAAATTCGATATCGAAATAGATTTTGAATTCGAAATGGATTTCGAATTTCGATAAATGGATTTCGATATCGAAATAGATTTCGAATTCGAAATGGATATCGAAATCGATATTCGAAATGGATTTCGATATCAACAAATGGATTTCGAATTCGATAAAGAATTCGATATCGAAATAGATTTTGAATTCGAAATGGATTTCGAATTCGATAAATTCGAATATCGAAATGGATTTCGAATTCGATATGGATTTCGATATCGAAATGGATTTCGAATTCGATAAAAAATTCGATATCGAAATAGATTTTGAATTCGAAATGGATTTCGATATCGAAATGGATTTCGATATCGAAATGGATTTCGAATTCGATAAAGAATTCGATATCGAAATAGATTTTGAATTCGAAATGGATTTCGAATTCGATAAGAAATTTCGATATCGAAATAGATTTTGAATTCGAAATGGATTTCGAATTCGATATGGATTTCGATATCGAAATGGATTTCGAATTCGATATGGATTTCGATATCGAAATGGATTTCGAATTCGATAAAAAATTTCGATATCGAAATAGATTTTGAATTCGAAATGGATTTCGAATTCGATATGGATTTCGATATCGAAATAGATTTTGAATTCGAAATGGATTTCGTATTTCGATAAAAAATTCGATATCGAAATAGATTTTGAATTCGATATGGATTTCGATATCGAAATGGATTTCGAAATCGAAATGGATTTCGAATTCGATAAAGAATTCGATATCGAAATAGATTTTGAATTCGAAATGGATTTCGAATTCGATAAAGATTTCGATATCGAAATAGATTTTGAATTCGAAATGGATATCGAATTCGATATGGATTTCGATATCGAAATGGATTTCGAATTCGATAAAAAATTCGATATCGAAATAGATTTTGAATTCGAAATGGATTTCGAATTCGATATGGATTTCGATATCGAAATGGATTTCGAATTCGAAAAAGAATTCGATATCGAAATAGATTTTGAATTCGAAATGGATTTCGAATTCGATAAAAAATTCGATATCGAAATAGATTTTGAATTCGAAATGGATTTCGAATTCGATATGGTTTTCGATATCGAAATGGATTTCGAATTCGATAAAAAAAATCGATATCGAAATAGATTTTGAATTCGAAATGGATTTCGAATTCGATAAAGAATTCGATATCGAAATAGATTTTGAATTCGAAATGGATTTCGATATCGAAATGGATTTCGAATTCGATAAAAAATTCGATATCGAAATAGATTTTGAATTCGAAATGGATTTCGAATTCGATATGGATTTCGATATCGAAATGGATTTCGAATTCGATATGGATTTCGATATCAAAATGGATTTCGAATTCGATAAAGAATTCGATATCGAAATAGATTTTGAATTCGAAATGGATTTCGAATTCGATAAAGAATTCGATATCGAAATAGATTTTGAATTCGAAATGGATTTCGAATTCGATATGGATTTCGATATCGAAATGGATTTCGAATTCGATAAAGAATTCGATCGATATCGAAATAGATTTTGATATCGAAATGGATTTCGAATTCGATAAAGAATTCGATATCGAAATAGATTTTGAATTCGAAATGGATTTCGAATTCGATATGGATTTCGATATCGAAATGGATTTCGAATTCGATAAAGAATTCGAAATAGATTTTGATATCGAAATGGATTTCGAATTCGATAAAGAATTCGATATCGAAATAGATTTTGAATTCGAAATGGATTTCGAATTCGATAAAAAATTCGATATCGAAATAGATTTTGAATTCGAAATGGATTTCGAATTCGATAAAAAATTCGATATCGAAATAGATTTTGAATTCGAAATGGATTTCGAATTCGATATGGATTTCGATATCGAAATGGATTTCGAATTCGATAATGGATTTCGATATCGAAATAGATTTTGAATTCGAAATGGATTTCGAATTCGATAAAGAATTCGATATCGAAATAGATTTTGAATTCGAAATGGATTTCGAATTCGATAAAAAATTCGATATCGAAATAGATTTTGAATTCGAAATGGATTTCGAATTCGATATGGATTTCGATATCGAAATGGATTTCGAATTCGATAAAAAATTCGATATCGAAATAGATTTTGAATTCGAAATGGATTTCGAATTCGATAAAAAATTCGATATCGAAATAGATTTTGAATTCGAAATGGATTTCGAATTCGATATGGATTTCGATATCGAAATGGATTTCGAATTCGATAAAAAATTCGATATCGAAATAGATTTTGAATTCGAAATGGATTTCGATATCGAAAAAGATTTCGATATCGAAATAGATTTTGAATTCGAAATGGATTTCGATATCGAAATGGATTTCGATATCAAAATGGATTTCGAATTCGATAAAGAATTTGATATCGAAATAGATTTTGAATTCGAAATGGATTTCGAATTCGATAAAGAATTCGATATCGAAATAGATTTTGAATTCGATATGGATTTCGATATCGAAATGGATTTCGAATTCGATAAAAAATTCGATATCGAAATAGATTTTGAATTCGAAATGGATTTCGAATTCGATATGCATTTCGATATGAAAATGGATTTCGAATTCGATAAAGAATTCGATATCGAAATAGATTTTGAATTCGAAATGGATTTCGAATTCGATAAAGAATTCGATATCGAATTAGATTTTGAATTCGAAATGGATTTCGAATTCGATATGGATTTCGATATCAAAATGGATTTCGAATTCGATATGGATTTCGATATCGAAGTGGATTTCGAATTCGATAAAAAAATCGATATCGAAATAGATTTTGAATTCGAAATGGATTTCGAATTCGATATGGATTTCGATATCGAAATAGATTTTGAATTCGAAATGGATTTCGTATTTGATAAAAAATTCGATATCGAAATAGATTTTGAATTCGATATGGATTTCGATATCGAAATGGATTTCGAAATCAAAATGGATTTCGAATTCGATATCGAAATAGATTTTGTATTCGAAATGGATTTCGAATTCGATAAGGATTTCGATATCGAAATAGATTTTGAATTCGAAATGGATATCGAATTCGATATGGATTTCGATATCGAAATGGATTTCGAATTAGATAAAAAATTCGATATCGAAATAGATTTTGAATTCGAAATGGATTTCGAATTCGATATGGATTTCGATATCGAAATGGATTTCGAATTCGAAAAAGAATTCTATATCGAAATAGATTTTGAATTCGAAATGGATTTCGAATTCGATAAAAAATTCGATATCGAAATAGATTTTGAATTCGAAATGGATTTTGAATTCGATATGGTTTTCGATATCGAAATGGATTTCGAATTCGATAAAAAAAATCGATATCGAAATAGATTTTGAATTCGAAATGGATTTCGAATTCGATAAAGAATTCGATATCGAAATAGATTTTGAATTCGATATGGATTTCGATATCGAAATGGATTTCGAATTCGATAATAAATTCGATATCGAAATAGATTTTGAATTCGAAATGGATTTCGAATTCGATATGCATTTCGATATCAAAATGTATTTCGAATTCGATAAAGAATTCGATATCGAAATAGATTTTGAATTCGAAATGGATTTCGAATTCGATAAAGAATTCGATATCGAATTAGATTTTGAATTCGAAATGGATTTCGAATTCGATATGGATTTCGATATCAAAATGGATTTCGAATTCGATATGGATTTCGATATCGAAGTGGAATTCGAATTCGATAAAAAAATCGATATCGAAATAGATTTTGAATTCGAAATGGATTTCGAATTCGATATGGATTTCGATATCGAAATAGATTTTGAATTCGAAATGGATTTCGAATTCGATATGGATTTCGATATCGAAATGGGTTTCAAATTCGATAAAAAATTCGATATCGAAATAGATTTTGAATTCGATAAAGAATTCGATATCGAAATAGATTTTGAATTCGAAATGGATTTCGAATTCGATAAAAAATTCGATATCGAAATAGATTTTGAATTCGAAATGGATATCGAATTCGAAATGGATTTCGATATCAGAATGGATTTCGAATTCGATGAACAATTCGATATCGAAATAGATTTTGAATTCGAAATGGATTTCGAATTCGATAAAGAATTCGATATCGAAATAGATTTTGAATTCGATATGGATTTCGATATCGAAATGGATTTCGAATTCGATAAAAAATTCGATATCGAAATAGATTTTGAATTCGAAATGGATTTCGAATTCGATATGCATTTCGATATGAAAATGGATTTCGAATTCGATAAAGAATTCGATATCGAAATAGATTTTGAATTCGAAATGGATTTCGAATTCGATAAAGAATTCGATATCGAATTAGATTTTGAATTCGAAATGGATTTCGAATTCGATATGGATTTCGATATCAAAATGGATTTCGAATTCGATATGGATTTCGATATCGAAGTGGATTTCGAATTCGATAAAAAAATCGATATCGAAATAGATTTTGAATTCGAAATGGATTTCGAATTCGATATGGATTTCGATATCGAAATAGATTTTGAATTCGAAATGGATTTCGAATTCGATATGGATTTCGATATCGAAATGGGTTTCGAATTCGATAAAAAATTCGATATCGAAATAGATTTTGAATTCGATAAAAATTCGATATCGAAATAGATTTTGAATTCGAAATGGATTTCGAATTCGATATGGATTTCGATATCAAAATGGATTTCGAATTCGATAAAAAAATCGATATCGAAATAGATCTTGAATTCGAAATGGACTTCGAATTCGATAAAAAATTCGATATCGAAATAGATTTTGAATTCGAAATGGATTTCGAATTCGATATGGATTTCGATATCAAAATGGATTTCGAATTCGATAAAGAATTCGATATCGAAATAGATTTTGAATTCGATATGGATTTCGATATCGAAATGGATTTCGATATCAAAATGGATTTCGATATCAAAATGGATTTCGAATTCGATAAAGAATTTGATATCGAAATAAATTTTGAATTCGAAATGGATTTCGAATTCGATAAAAAATTCGATATCGAAATAGATTTTGAATTCGAAATGGATTTCGAAATCGATATGGATTTCGATATCGAAATGGATTTCGAATTCGATATGGATTTCGATATCGAAATGGATTTCGATATCAAAATGGATTTCAAATTCGATAAAGAATTCGATATCGAAACAGATTTTGAATTCGAAATGGAATTCGTATTCGATAAAAAATTCGATATCGAAATAGATTTTGAATTCGATATGGATTTCGATATCGAAATGGATTTCGAAATCAAAATGGATTTCGAATTCGATAAAGAATTCGATATCGAAATAGATTTTGTATTCGAAATGGATTTCGAATTCGATAAGGATTTCGATATCGAAATAGATTTTGAATTCGAAATGGATTTCGAATTCGATATGGATTTCGATATCAAAATGGATTTCGAATTCGATAAAGAATTCGATATCGAAATAGATTTTGAATTCGAAATGGATTTCGAATTCGATAAAAAATTCGATATCGAAATAGATTTTGAATTCGAAATGGACTTTGAATTCGATATGGTTTTCGATATCGAAATGGATTTCGAATTCGATAAAAAAAATCGATATCGAAATAGATTTTGAATTCGAAATGGATTTCGAATTAGATAAAAAATTCGATATCGAAATAGATTTTGAATTCGAAATGGATAACGAATTCGAAATGGATTTCGATATCAAAATAGATTTCGAATTCGATAAAAAATTCGATACCGAAATAGATTTTGAATTCGAAATAGATTTCGAATTCGATATGGATTTCGATATCGAAATGGATTTCGAATTCGATAAAAAAAATCGATATCGAAATAGATTTTGAATTCGAAATGGATTTCGAATTCGATAAAGAATTCGATATCGAAATAGATTTTGAATTCGATACGGATTTCGATATCGAAATGGATTTCGAATTCAATAAAAAAATCGATATTGAAATAAATTTTGAATTCGAAATGGATTTCGAATTCGATATGGATTTCGATATCAAAATGGATTTCGAATTCGATAAAGAATTCGATATCGAAATAGATTTTAAATTCGAAATGGATTTCGAATTCGATATGCATTTCGATATCAAAATGGATATCGAATTCGATAAAGAATTCGATATCGAAATAGATTTTGAATTCGAAATGGATTTCGAATTCGATAAAGAATTCGATATCGAATTAGATTTTGAATTCGAAATGGATTTCGAATTCGATATGGATTTCGATATGGATTTTAATCGAAATGGATTTCGAATTCGATAAAGAATTTCGATATCGAAATAGATTTTGAATTCGAAATGGATTTCGAATTCGATAAAAATTTCGATATCGAAATAGATTTTGAATTCGATAAAAATCGAATTCGAAAGGATTTCGATATCGAAATAGATTTCGAATTCGATAAAAAATTCGATATCGAAATAGATTTTGAATTCGAAATGGATTTCGAATTCGATATGGATTTCGATATCGAAATGGATTTCGAATTCGATAAAAAATTTCGATATCGAAATAGATTTTGAATTCGAAATGGATAAAATTCGAAAGATTTCGATATCGAAATATGGATTTTGAATTCGAAATGGATTTCGAATTCGATATGGATTTCGATATCGAAATGGATTTCGATATCGAAATGGATTTCGAATTCGATAAAGAATTCGATATCGAAATAGATTTTGATATTCGAAATGGATTTCGAATTCAATAAATGGATTTCGATATTCGAAATAAAATTTTGAATTCGAAATGGATTTTGAATTCGATATGGATTTCGATATCAAAATGGATTTCGAATTCGATAAAAAATTCGATATCGAAATAGATTTTAAATTCGAAATGGATTTCGAATTCGATATGGATTTCGATATCGAAAAAAATGGATTTCGAATTCGATAAAAAATTCGATATCGAAATAGATTTTGAATTCGAAATGGATTTCGAATTCGATAAAGATTTCGATATCGAAATAGATTTTGAATTCGAAATGGATTTCGAATTCGATATGGATTTCGATATCGAAATGGATTTCGAATTCGATAAAAAATTCGATATCGAAATAGATTTTGATTTCGAAATGGATTTCGAATTCGATATGGATTTCGATATCGAAATAGATTTTGAATTCGAAATGGGTTTTCGAATTCGATATGGATTTCGATATCGAAATGGATTTCGAATTCGAAATGGATTTCGATATCGAAATAGATTTCGATATCGAAATGGATTTCGAATTCGATAAAGAATTCGATATCGAAATAGATTTTGAATTCGAAATGGATTTCGATATCGATATGGATTTCGATATCGAAATGGATTTTCGAATTCGATATGGATTTCGATATCGAAATGGATTTCGATATCAAAATGGATTTCGAATTCGATAAAGAATTCGATATCGAAATAGATTTTGAATTCGAAATGGATTTCGAATTCGATAAGGATTTCGATATCGAAATGGATTTCGAATTCGATAAAATTTCGATATCGAAATGGATTTCGAATTCGAAATGGATTTCGATATCAAAATGGATTTCGAATTCGATAAAAAATATTCGATATCGAAATAGATTTTGAATTCGAAATGGATTTCGAATTCGATAAAAAATTCGATATCGAAATAGATTTTGAATTCGAAATGGATTTTGAATTCGATATGGATTTCGATATCGAAATGGGTTTCGAATTCGAAAAAAATCGATATCGAAATAGATTTTGAATTCGAAATGGATTTCGAATTCGATAAAGAAATTCGATATCGAAATAGATTTTGAATTCGAAATGGATTTCGAATTCGATATGGATTTCGATATCGAAATGGATTTCGAATTCGATAAAAAATTCGATATCGAAATAGATTTTGAATTCGAAATGGATTTCGAATTCGATATGGATTTCGAAATAGATTTTGAATTCGAAATGGATTTCGAATTCGATATGGATTTCGATATCGAAATGGAGTTTCGAATTCGAAATGGATTTCGAATTCGATAAAGATTTCGATATCGAAATGGATTTCGAATTCGATAAAAATTTCGATATCGAAATAGATTTTGAATTCGATAAAAATTCGATATCGAAATATATTTTGAATTCGAAATGGATTTCGAATTAGATATGGATTTCGATATCAAAAATTTGAACGAAATGGATTTCGAATTCGATAAAAAATTCGATATCGAAATAGATTTTGAATTCGAAATGGATTTCGAATTCGATAAAGAATTCGATATCGAAATAGATTTTGAATTCGAAATGGATTTCGAATTCGATATGGATTTCGATATCAAAATGGATTTCGAATTCGATATGGCTTTCGATATCAAAATGGATTTCGAATTCGATAAAGAATTCGATATCGAAATAGATTTTGAATTCGAAATGGATTTCGAATTCGATATGGATTTCGAAATAGATTTTGAATTCGAAATGGATTTCGAATTCGATATGGATTTCGATATCGAAATAGATTTTGAATTCGAAATGGATTTCGAATTCGATATGGATTTCGATATCGAAATGGGTTTCGAATTCGATAAAAAATTCGATATCGAAATAGATTTTGAATTCGATAAAAATTCGATATCGAAATATATTTTGAATTCGAAATGGATTTCGAATTAGATATGGATTTCGATATCGAAATGGATTTCGAATTCGATAAAAAATTCGATATCGAAATAGATTTTGAATTCGAAATGGATAACGAATTCGAAATGGATTTCGATATCAAAATATGGATTTCGATATCGAAATGGATTTCGAATTCGATATGGATTTCGATATCGAAATGGATTTCGATATCAAAATGGATTTCAAATTCGATAAAGAATTCGATATCGAAATAGATTTTGAATTCGAAATGGATTTCGATATCAAAATGGATTTCGAATTCGATAAAAAATTCGATATCGAAATAGATTTTGAATTCGAAATGGATTTCGAATTCGATAAAGAATTCGATATCGAAATAGATTTTGAATTCGAAATGGATTTCGATATCAAAATGGATTTCGAATTCGATAAAAAATTCGATATCGAAATAGATTTTAAATTCGAAATGGATTTCGAATTCGATAAAGAATTCGATATCGAAATAGATTTTGAATTCGAAATGGATTTCGTATTCGATAAAAAATTCGATATCGAAATAGATTTTGTATTCGAAATGGATTTCGAATTCGAAATAGAAATAAAAAATTCGATATCGAAATAGATTTTGAATTCGAAATGGATTTCGAATTCGATATGGATTTCGATATCGAAATGGATTTCGAATTCGATAAGGATTTCGATATCGAAATAGAATTTCGATATCGAAATAGATTTCGAATTCGAAATGGATTTCGAATTCGATAAAAAATTCGATATCGAAATAGATTTTGAATTCGAAATGGATTTTCGAATTCGATATGGTTTTCGATATCGAAATGGATTTCGAATTCGATAAAAAATTCGATATCGAAATAGATTTTGAATTCGAAATGGATTTCGAATTCGATAAAAAATTCGATATCGAAATAGATTTTGAATTCGAAATGGATTTCGAATTCGAAATGGATTTCGATATCAAAATGGATTTCGAATTCGATAAAAAATTCGATATCGAAATAGATTTTGAATTCGAAATGGATTTCGAATTCGATATGGATTTCGATATCGAAATAGATTTTGAATTCGATATGAATTGGATATCGAATATTTCGAAAAATGGATTTCGATATTCGAAATAGATTTTGATATTCGAAATGGATTTCGAATTCGAAAAAAATTCGAATTCGATAAAAAATTCGATATCGAAATAGATTTTGAATTCGAAATGGATTTCGATATCGAAATTTCGATTTCGAAATGGATTTCGAATTCGATAAAAAATTCGATATCGAAATAGATTTTGAATTCGAAATGGATTTCGAATTCGATATGGATTTCGATATCGAAATGGATTTCGAAATGGATTTCGATATCGAAATAGATTTTGATTCGAAATGGATTTCGAATTCGATAAAAAATTCGATATCGAAATAGATTTTGAATTCGAAATGGATTTCGAATTCGATAATTTCGATATCGAAATGGATTTCGAATTCGATAAAAAATTCGATATCGAAATAGATTTTGATTTCGAAATGGATTTCGAATTCGATATGGATTTCGATATCGAAATGGATTTCGATATCGAAATGGATTTCGAATTCGATAAAAAATTCGATATCGAAATAGATTTTGAATTCGAAATGGATTTCGAATTCGATAAAGAATTCGATATCGAAATAGATTTTGAATTCGAAATGGATTTCGAATTCGATATGGATTTCGATATCAAAATGGATTTCGAATTCGATAAAAAATTCGATATCGAAATAGATTTTGATATCGAAATAGATTTCGAATTCGAAATGGATTTCGAATTCGATATGGATTTCGAATATCGAAATATTTCGATATCGAAATGGATTTCGAATTCGAAATGGATTTCGAATTCGAAATGGATTTCGAATTCGATATCGAAATAGATTTTGATATCGAAATGGATTTCGAATTCGATAAAAAATTCGATATCGAAATAGATTTTGAATTCGAAATGGATTTCGAATTCGATATGGATTTCGATATCGAAATGGATTTCGAATTCGATAAAAAATTCGATATCGAAATAGATTTTGAATTCGAAATGGATTTCGAATTCGATAAAGAATTCGATATCGAAATAGATTTTGAATTCGAAATGGATTTCGAATTCGATAAAAAATTCGATATCGAAATAGATTTTGAATTCGAAATGGATTTCGAATTCGATAAAAAATTCGATATCGAAATAGATTTTGAATTCGAAATGGATTTCGAATTCGAAATGGATTTCGATATCGAAATGGATTTCGAATTCGATAAAAAATTCGATATCGAAATAGATTTTGAATTCGAAAAATTGATATCGAAATAGATTTCGAATTCGAAATGGATTTCGAATTCATAAAAATTCGATATCGAAATAGATTTTGAATTCGAAATGGATTTCGAATTCGATAAAGAATTCGATATCGAAATAGATTTTGAATTCGAAATGGATTTCGAATTCGATAAAGAATTCGATATCGAAATGGATTTTGAATTCGATAAAAAATCGATATCGAAATAGATTTCGATATCGAAATGGATTTCGAATTCGATAAAAAATTCGATATCGAAATAGATTTTGAATTCGAAATGGATTTCGAATTCGATATGGATTTCGATATCGAAATGGATTTCGAATTCGATAAGGAATTTCGATATCGAAATAGATTTTGAAATCGAATTCGATATCGAAAAAGAATTCGATATCGAAATAGATTTTGAATTCGAAATGGATTTCGAATTCGATATGGATTTCGATATCGAAATGGATTTCGAATTCGATAAAGAATTCGATATCGAAATAGATTTTGAATTCGAAATGGATTTCGAATTCGATATGAAATTCGATATCGAAATGGATTTTGAATTCGAAATGGATTTCGAATTCGATAAAAATTTCGATATCGAAATGGATTTTGAATTCGAAATGGATTTCGATAAATCGAATCGAATTAAAAAATTCGATATCGAAATAGATTTCGAATTCGATAAAGAATTCGATATCGAAATAGATTTTGAATTCGAAATGGATTTCGAATTCGATATGGAAAATTTCGATATCAAAATGGATTTCGAATTCGATAAAGAATTCGATATCGAAATAGATTTTGAATTCGAAATGGATTTCGAATTCGATAAAGAATTCGATATCGAAATAGATTTTGAATAAAATTCGATATCGAAATGGATTTCGAATTCGATAAAAAATTTCGATATCGAAATAGATTTTGAATTCGATATGGATTTCGATATCGAAATGGATTTCGAAATCGAAATGGATTTCGAATTCGATAAAAAATTCGATATCGAAATAGATTTTGATTTCGAAATGGATTACGAATTCGATAAAAGAATTCGATATCGAAATAGATTTTGAATTCGAAATGGATATGAATTCGATATAATGGATTTCGATATCAAAATGGATTTCGAATTCGATAAAAAATTCGATATCGAAATAGATTTTGAATTCGAAATGGATTTCGAATTCGATAAAGAATTCGATATCGAAATAGATTTTGAATTCGAAATGGATTTCGAATTCGATAAAGATTTCGATATCAAAATAGATTTTGAATTCGAAAAGGATTTCGAATTCGATAAAGAATTCGATATCGAAATAGATTTTGAATTCGAAATGGATTTCGAATTCGATATGAAATAATTCGATATCGAAATGGATTTCGAATTCGATAAAGATTTCGATATCGAAATAGATTTTGAATTCGAAATGGATTTCGAATTCGATAATGGATTTCGATATCGAAATAGATTTTGAATTCGAAATGGATTTCGAATTCGATAAGGAATTCGATATCGAAATAGATTTTGAATTCGAAATGGATTTCGATATTCGATATCGAAATGGATTTCGAAATCGAAATGGGTTTCGAATTCGATAAAAAATTCGATATCGAAATAGATTTTGATTTCGAATTCGATAAAGAATTCGATATCGAAATAGATTTTGAATTCGAAATGGATTTCGAATTCGAAATGGATTTCGATATCGAAATGGATTTCGAATTCGATAAAGAATTCGATATCGAAATAGATTTTGAATTCGAAATGGATTTCGAATTCGATAAGGATTTCGATATCGAAATAGATTTTGAATTCGAAATGGATTTCGAATTCGATATGGATTTCGATATCGAAATGGATTTCGAATTCGATAAAAAATCGATATCAAAATAGATTTTGAATTCGAAATGGATATCGAATTCGATAAAAAATTCGATATCGAAATAGATTTTGAATTCGAAATGGATTTCGAATTCGATGTGGATTTCGATATCAAAATGGATTTCGAAATCGATAAAGAATTCGATATCGAAATAGATTTTAAATTCGAAATGGATTTCGAATTCGATAAAGAATTCGATATCGAAATAGATTTTGAATTCGAAATGGATTTCGAATTCGATAAAAAATTCGATATCGAAATAGATTTTGAATTCGATATGGATTTCGATATCGAAATGGATTTCGAAATCAAAATGGATTTCGAATTCGATAAAAAATTCGATATCGAAATAGATTTTGAATTCGAAATGGATTTCGAATTCGATAAAAAATTCGATAAAAATGATATCGAAATAGATTTTGAATTCGAAATGGATTTCGAATTCGATAAAAAATTCGATATCGAAATAGATTTTGAATTCGAAATGGATTTCGAATTCGATATGGATTTCGATATCGAAATGGATTTCGAAAATTCGATAAAAAAGATTTTCGATATCGAAATAGATTTTGAATTCGAAATGGATTTCGAATTCGATATGGATTTCGATATCGAAATGGATTTCGATATCGAAATGGATTTCGAATTCGATAAAAATTCGATATCGAAATAGATTTTGAATTCGAAATGGATTTCGATATCGAAATGGATTTTGAATTCGAAATGGATTTCGAATTCGATAAAAAATTCGATATCGAAATAGATTTTGAATTCGAAATGGATTTCGAATTCGATATGGATTTCGATATCGAAATGGATTTCGATATCAAAATGGATTTCGAAATTCGATAAAATTCGAAATGGATATCGAAATAGATTTTGAATTCGAAATGGATTTCGAATTCGATAAAGGATTTCGATATCGAAATAGATTTTGAATTCGAAATGGATTTCGAATTCGAAATGGATTTCGATATCGAAATGGATTTCGAATTCGATAAAAAATTCGATATCGAAATAGATTTTGAATTCGAAATGGATTTCGAATTCGATATGGATTTCGATATCGAAATGGATTTCGAATTCGATAAAAAAATTCGATATCGAAATAGATTTTGAATTCGAAATGGATTTCGAATTCGATAAAGAATTCGATATCGAAATAGATTTTGAATTCGAAATGGATTTCGAATTCGATATGGATTTCGATATCGAAATGGATTTCGAATTCGATAAAAAATTCGATATCGAAATAGATTTTGAATTCGAAATGGATTTCGAATTCGATAAAGATTTCGATATCGAAATAGATTTTCGATATCGAAAGATATCGAAATGGATTTCGAATTCGATAAAAAATTTCGATATCGAAATGGATTTCGAATTCGAAATGGATTTCGAATTCGATAAAAAATTCGATATCGAAATAGATTTTGAATTCGAAATGGATTTCGAATTCGATATGGATTTCGATATACAAAATGGATTTCGAATTCGATAAAAAAATTCGATATCGAAATAGATTTTGAATTCGAAATGGATTTCGAATTCGATAAAAAATTCGATATCGAAATAGATTTTGAATTCGAAATGGATTTCGAATTCGATATGGATTTCGATATCGAAATGGATTTCGAATTCGAAATGGATTTCGATATCGAAATGGATTTCGAATTCGATAAAGGAATTCGATATCGAAATAGATTTTGAATTCGAAATGGATTTCGAATTCGATAAAAAATTCGATATCGAAATAGATTTTGAATTCGAAATGGATTTCGAATTCGATATGGATTTCGATATCAAAATGGATTTCGAATTCGATAAAAAATTCGATATCGAAATAGATTTTGAATTCGAAATGGATTTCGAATTCGATATGGATTTCGATATCGAAATGGATTTCGAATTCGATAAAAAATCGATATCGAAATAGATTTTGAATTCGAAATGGATTTCGAATTCGATAAAGAATTTCGATATCGAAATAGATTTTGAATTCGAAATGGATTTCGAATTCGATATGGATTTCGATATCGAAATGGATTTCGAATTCGATAAAAAATTCGATATCGAAATAGATTTTGAATTCGAAATGGATTTCGAATTCGATAAAGAATTCGATATCGAAATAGATTTTGAATTCGAAATGGATTTCGAATTCGATATGGATTTCGATATCAAAATGGATTTCGAATTCGATAAAAATTCGATATCGAAATAGATTTTGAATTCGAAATGGATTTCGAATTCGATATGGATTTTGATATCGAAATGGATTTTCGAATTCGATAAAGAATTCGATATCGAAATGGATTTTGAATTCGATAAAGAATTCGATATTCGAAATGGATTTCGAATTCGAAATGGATTTCGAATTCGATAAAAATTTCGATATCAAAATGGATTTCGAATTCGATAAAGAATTCGATATCGAAATAGATTTTGAATTCGAAATGGATTTCGAATTCGATATGGATTTCGATATCAAAATGGATTTCGAATTCGATAAAAATTCGATATCGAAATAGATTTTGAATTCGAAATGGATTTCGATATCGAAATAGATTTTGAATTCGAAATGGATTTCGAATTCGATAAAAAATTCGATATCGAAATAGATTTTGAATTCGAAATGGATTTCGAATTCGATAAAAAATTCGATATCGAAATAGATTTTGAATTCGAAATGGATTTCGAATTCGATATGGATTTCGATATCAAAATGGATTTCGATATCGAAATAGATTTTGAAATCGAAATGGATTTCGAATTCGATAAAGAATTCGATATCGAAATAGATTTTGAATTCGATATGGATTTCGAATTCGATAAAAATTATTTTGAATTCGAAATGGATTTCGAATTCGACGTGGATTTCGATATCAAAATGGATTTCGATATCGAAATAGATTTTGATTTCGAATTCGATAAAGAATTCGATATCGAAATAGATTTTGAATTCGAAATGGATATCGAATTCGAAATGGATTTCGATATCAGAATGGATTTCGAATTCCATAAAAAAATCGATATCAAAATGGATTTTGAATTCGAAGTGGATATCGAATTCGATAAAAAATTCGATATCGAAATAGATTTTGAATTCGAAATGGATTTCGAATCGAAATGGATTTCGAATTCGATGGATTTCGATATCAAAATGGATTTGGAAATCGATAAAGAATTCGATATCGAAATAGATTTTAAATTCGAAATGGATTTCGAATTCGATAAAGAATTCGATATCGAAATAGATTTTGAATTCGATATGGATTTCGATATCGAAATGGATTTCGATATCGAAATAGATTTTGAATTCGAAATGGATTTCGAATTCGATAAGGAATTCGATATCGAAATAGATTTTGAATTCGATATGGATTTCGATATCGAAATGGATTTCGAAATCGAAATGGGTTTCTAATTCGATAAAAAATTCGATATCGAAATAGATTTTGATTTCGAATTCGATAAAGAATTCGATATCGAAATAGATTTTGAATTCGAAATGGATATCGAATTCGAAATGGATTTCGATATCAGAATGGATTTCGAATTCGATGAACAATTCGATCTCAAAATAGATTTTGAATTCGAAATGGATTTCGAATTCGATATAGACTTCGATATCGAAATGGATTTCGAATTCGATAAAAAATCGATATCAAAATGGATTTTGAATTCGAAGTGGATATCGAATTCGATAAAAAATTCGATATCGAAATAGATTTTGAATTCGAAATGGATTTCGAATTCGATGTGGATTTCGATATCAAAATGGATTTCGAAATCGATAAAGAATTCGATATCGAAATAGATTTTAAATTCGAAATGGATTTCGAATTCGATAAAGAATTCGATATCGAAATAGATATTGAATTCGAAATGGATTTCGTATTCGATAAAAAATTCGATATCGAAATAGATTTTGAATTCGATATGGATTTCGATATCGAAATGGATTTCGAAATCAAAATGGATTTCGAATTCGATAAAGAATTCGATATCGAAATAGATTTTGAATTCGAAATGGATTTCGAATTCGAAATGGATTTCGATAAAATGGATTTCGAATTCGATAAAGAATTCGATATCGAAATAGATTTTGAATTCGAAATGGATTTCGAATTCGATAAAAAATTCGATATCGAAATAGATTTTGAATTCGAAATGGATTTCGAATTCGATATGGATTTCGATATCAAAATGGATTTCGAATTCGATAAAGAATTCGATATCGAAATAGATTTTGAATTCGAAATGGATTTCGAATTCGATATGGATTTCGATATCGAAATGGATTTCGAATTCGAATGGATTTCGATATCGAAATAGGATTTCGATATCGAAAATGGATTTCGAATTCGATAAAGAATTCGATATCGAAATAGATTTTGAATTCGAAATGGATTTCGAATTCGATAAAAAATTCGATATCGAAATAGATTTTGAATTCGAAATGGATTTCGAATTCGTTAAGGATTTCGATATCGAAATGGATTTAATCGAAATGGATTTCGAATTCGATATGGATTTCGATATCGAAATGGATTTCCATATCAAAATGGATTTCGAATTCGATAAAGAATTCGATATCGAAATAGATTTTGAATTCGAAATGGATTTCGAATTCGATAAAGAATTCGATATCGAAATAGATTTTGAATTCGAAATGGATAACGAATTCGAAATGAATTTCGATATCAGAATGGATTTCGAATTCGATAAAAAATTCGATATCGAAATAGATTTTGAATTCGAAATGGATTTCGAATTCGATATGGATTTCGATATCGAAATGGATTTCGAATTCGATAAAAAAATCGATATCGAAATAGATTTTGAATTCGAAATGGATTTCGAATTCGATAAAGAATTCGATATCGAAATAGATTTTGAATTCGATACGGATTTCGATATCGAAATGGATTTCGAATTCAATAAAAAAATCGATATTGAAATAGATTTTGAATTCGAAATGGATTTCGAATTCGATATGGATTTCGATATCGAAATAGATTTTGAATTCGAAATGGATTTCGAATTCGATATGGATTTCGATATCAAAATGGATTTCGAATTCGATAAAGAATTCGATATCGAAATAGATTTTGAATTCGAAATGGATTTCGAATTCGATATGGATTTCGATATCGAAATGGATTTCCATATCAAAATGGATTTCGAATTCGATAAAGAATTCGATATCGAAATAGATTTTGAATTCGAAATGGATTTCGAATTCGATAAAAAATTCGATATCGAAATAGATTTTGAATTCGAAATGGATTTCGAATTCGATATGGATTTCGATATCGAAATGGATTTCCATATCAAAATGGATTTCGAATTCGATAAAGAATTCGATATCGAAATAGATTTTGAATTCGAAATGGATTTCGAATTCGATAAAGAATTCGATATCGAAATAGATTTTGAATTCGAAATGGATAACGAATTCGAAATGAATTTCGATATCAGAATGGATTTCGAATTCGATAAAAAATTCGATATCGAAATAGATTTTGAATTCGAAATGGATTTCGAATTCGATATGGATTTCGATATCGAAATGGATTTCGAATTCGATAAAAAAATCGATATCGAAATAGATTTTGAATTCGAAATGGATTTCGAATTCGATAAAGAATTCGATATCGAAATAGATTTTGAATTCGATACGGATTTCGATATCGAAATGGATTTCGAATTCAATAAAAAAATCGATATTGAAATAGATTTTGAATTCGAAATGGATTTCGAATTCGATATGGATTTCGATATCGAAATAGATTTTGAATTCGAAATGGATTTCGAATTCGATATGGATTTCGATATCAAAATGGATTTCGAATTCGATAAAGAATTCGATATCGAAATAGATTTTGAATTCGAAATGGATATCGAATTCGAAATGGATTTCGATATCAGAATGGATTTCGAATTCGATAAACAATTCGATATCGAAATGGATTTTGAATTCGATTTCGAATTCGATATGGATTTCGATATCGAAATGGATTTCGAATTCGATAAAAAAATCGATATCAAAATGGATAAAAAATTCGATATCGAAATAGATTTTGATTTCGAAATGGATTTCGAATTCGATATGGATTTCGATATCAAAATGGATTTCGAATTCGATAAAGAATTCGATATCGAAATAGATTTTAAATTCGAAATGGATTTCGAATTCGATAAAGAATCCGATTTCGAAATAGATTTTGAATTCGAAATGGATTTCGTATTCGATAAAAAATTCAATATCGAAATAGTTTTTGAATTCGATATGGATTTCGATATCGAAATGGATTTCGAAATCAAAATGGATTTCGAATTCGATAAAGAATTCTATATCGAAATAGATTTTGAATTCGAAATGGATTTCGAATTCGATAAAGAATTCAATATCGAAATAGATTTTGAATTCGATATCGAAATAGATTTTGAATTCGAAATGAATTTCGAATTCGATATGGATTTCGATATCAAAATGGATTTCGAATTCGATAAGGAATTCGATATCGAAATAGATTTTGAATTCGAAATGGATTTCGAATTCGATATGGATTTCGATATCGTAATAGATTTTGAATTCGAAATGGATTTCGAATTCGATATGGATTTCGATATCGAAATGGATTTCGAATTCGATAAAAAATTCGAAATCGAAATAGATTTTGAATTCGAAATGGATTTCGATATCAAAATGGATTTCGAATTCGATAAAGAATTCGATATCGAAATAGATTTCGAATTCGATAAAAAATTCGATATCAAAATGGATTTTGAATTTCCTCTCGGTAGATCAGTTCGGTCTAATAAACCCCCCTGGTTCACTCGGGAGCTGTCCAATTTAAGAAATGTTAAGTCGGGATATTATAAGAGTTATAAAAAGGCAGGTCGTCCATCAGATTTGTTTAAATATGCTATTGCTCGTTCAAATTTCATGAAGCTAAATACAAAATGCTACAAGGATTATCTTCGGCGATGTAAACTTCAGTTTTACAGTGATCCTAAGCAGTTTTACAACTTTGTGAACGCTAAACGCAAGACGAGCATAAGCCCATCATATTTAACTTTTGCTGATTTTTTCAAAACAACCTATTCCTTAACGGAATACCACTTTAACTCTCCGTATCCTTATGAGTTAAAAAAGTCAAATTGCATATTCAATCCTTTAATTGACGAAAGTTCGCTTCTCAGCGTGCTTAAGCAAGTCAAACCTGTGTACGCGCCAGGTCCCGATGGGATACCTGGTTGTGTACTCAGATTTTGCGCTGAATCGTTATGTAAGCCTATTCAGAAATTATTCTCGTTGTCTGTTGAAACCTCCGCTTTCCCGTTGATTTGGAAGGAATCATTTATAATTCCTCTCCATAAAAAGGGTAGTAAGTCTGATGTTTCTAACTATAGGGGTATTTCCAAGTTGTCCGCTATTCCAAAAGCTTTTGAAAAAATTATAACTTTTCAATTGCAACATTTTTGTAGTTCTATAATTTCAACAGCCCAACACGGTTTCGTGAAACGTAGATCAACAACCACTAACCTTTTAGAATTTACATCTAGGACAATCAAAGGATTTGAAAGTGCAAAGCAAACTGATGTCATATATACAGATTTCAGTAAGGCTTTTGACTCTGTTAACCATAAGTTATTGCTTATAAAGTTAAATGCAATTGGCTTCCCAAATATTCTACTCCGTTGGATTCGTGAGTATCTGACAAGTAGAACACAAAAGGTCTTATTTAAGTCTTCCTTTTCCAGATGCATCAATGTGACTTCGGGGGTGCCCCAGGGTAGTCATCTTGGTCGGTTGCTGTTCACCCTTTTCATAAATGATCTTCCTTCCGTCTTGCATCATTCACATGTGCTCATGTATGCTGACGATGTTAAGCTTTGCCTTAGCTATAGCAATATGGTCTCGTCCAGTGGATTGCAAGCTGATCTTAATAATTTTCAGTGTTGGTGTCAGCACAATCTTTTAAACTTAAACACCACCAAGTGCAAGGTAATGTCGTTCTATAGGACCTCTCCTCAAATGATGACATATTCCTTGAACAACACTCCATTAGAACGCCTTGATGAAATGAATGATTTACATGTACTCATGGATCGTAAATTAACCTTCAACTCCCATATCTCTACGATAATCGCTAAAGCCACAGGCGTTCTTGGTTTTGTCAAAAGATGGTCGAAAGAATTCGATGATCCTTACACTACCAAAATTCTCTATACCTCTTTGGTCCGTCCTATTTTGGAGTACGGATCATGCATATGGTCACCTCAATATGAGTCACACCAAATTAGAATTGAATCTATTCAAAAACAATTTCTGCTTTTTGCTCTTCGTGGTCTTAACTGGGATCGCAATGTCAACCTGTCATCGTACTCTAGTAGACTTCTTTTAATTGACCTTCCTTCTCTTACTAACCGAAGAATAATACTTGGTGTTATCTTTATGCACAAGCTCCTAATTGGTGATATTGACTCGCCTGAGTTATTACACCAAGTAGATCTCTTTGTACCATCTAGACCTACTAGAAACTATATTCCCTTATCCCTTGCACACTGTACTACTAACTATGCATTGCATAATCCATTTCGAGTCCTGTCGGCTGATCATAATCGACTTTATCGTGTGATCAGCCCATAGCTCTCTTTATCAGTACTAAAATCTTCTATCATCTCCTACTTAGCTCGTAAATAGCTGTAGCTTTCGTTACTTGTCTGTTTTTTGTCAACTGTTCCCCGCGACACGTGCCGTACGTCATGCGGTTTGCGCCCCTCGGTCGGTTGGGCGGGAGGTTGTGGGCACTTAGTGCACCCGATGGGATTCGCGCGTAAAAAAAAAAAAAAAAAAAAAAAAAAACAAAATGGATATCGAATTCGATATCAAAATGGATTTCGCATTCGATAAAGAATTCGATATCGAAATAGATTTTGAATTCGAAATGGATAACGAATTCGAAATGGATTTCGATATCAGAATGGATTACGAATTCGATAAAAAATTCGATATCGAAATAGATTTTGAATTCGAAATGGATTTCGAATTCGATATGGATTTCGATATCGAAATGGATTTCGAATTCGATAAAAAAATCGATATCGAAATGGATTTCGAATTCGATATGGATTTCGATATCAAAATGGATTTCGAATTCGATAAAGAATTCGATATCGAAATAGATTTTGAATTCGAAATGGATAACGAATTCGAAATGGATTTTGATATCAGAATGGATTTCGAATTCGATAAAAAATTCGATATCGAAATAGATTTTGAATTCGAAATGGATTTCGAATTCGATATGGATTTCGAAATGGATTTCGAATTCGATAAAAAAAATCGATATCGAAATAGATTTTGAATTCGAAATGGATTTTGAATTCGATAAAGAATTCGATATCGAAATAGATTTTGAATTCGAAATGGATTTCGAATTCGATATGGATTTCGATATCGAAATAGATTTTGAATTCGAAATGGATTTCGAATTCGATATGGATTTCGATATCAAAATGGATTTCGAATTCGATAAAGAATTCGATATCGAAATAGATTTTGAATTCGAAATGGATATCGAATTCGAAATGGATTTCGATATCAGAATGGATTTCGAATTCGATAAACAATTCGATATCAAAATGGATTTTGAATTCGAAATGGATTTCGAATTCGATATAGATTTCGATATCGAAATGGATTTCGAATTCGATAAAAAAATCGATACCAAAATGGATTTTGAATTCGAAGTGCATATCGAATTCGATTAAAAATTCGATATCGAAATAGATTTTGAATTCGAATTGGATTTCGAATTCGATATGGATTTCGATATCAAAATAGATTTTGAATTCGAAATGGATAACGAATTCGAAAAGGATTTCGATATCAGAATGGATTTCGAATTCGATAAAAAATTCGATATCGAAATAGATTTTGAATTCGAAATGGATATCGAATTCGAAATGGATTTCGATATCAAAATGGATTTCGAATTCGATAAAGAATTCAATATCGAAATAGATTTTGAATTCGAAATGGATTTTGAATTCGATATGGATTTCGATATCGAAATGGATTTCGAATTCGATAAAGAATTCGATATCGAAATAGATTTTGAATTCGAAATGGATTTCGAATTCGATATGGATTTCGATATCGAAATAGATTTTGAATTCCAAATGGATAACGAATTCGAAAAGGATTTCGATATCAGAATGGATTTCGAATTCGATAAAAAATTCGATATCGAAATAGATTTTGAATTCGAAATGGATTTCGAATTCGATATGGATTTCGATATCAAAATGGATTTCGAATTCGATGAAGAATTCGATATCGAAATAGATTTTGAATTCGAAATGGATTTCGAATTCGATATGGATTTCGAAATCAAAATGGATTTCGAATTCGATAAAGAATTCGATATCGAAATAGATTTTGAATTCGAAAAGGATAACGAATTCGAAATGGATTTCGATATCAAAAAAAGATAAAAATTTAATCGAAATGGATTTCGATATCAAAATGGATTTCGAATTCGATAAAAAATTCGATATCGAAATAGATTTTGAATTCGAAATGAATTTCGAATTCGATATGGATTTCGATATCGAAATGGATTTCGAATTCGATAAAAAAATCGATATCGAAATAGATTTTGAATTCGAAATGGATATCGAATTCGAAATGGATTTCGATATCAAAATGGATTTCGAATTCGATAAAGAATTCGATATCGAAATAGATTTTGAATTCGAAATGGATTTTGAATTCGATATGGATTTCGATATCGAAATGGATTTCGAATTCGATAAAGAATTCGATATCGAAATAGATTTTGAATTCGAAATGGATTTTGAATTCGATATGGATTTCGATATCGAAATGGATTTCGAATTCGATAAAGAATTCGATATCGAAATAGATTTTGAATTCGAAATGGATTTCGAATTCGATATGGATTTCGATATCGAAATAGATTTTGAATTCGAAATGGATAACGAATTCGAAAAGGATTTCGATATCAGAATGGATTTCGAATTCGATAAAAAATTCGATATCGAAATAGATTTTGAATTCGAAATGGATTTCGAATTCGATATGGATTTCGATATCAAAATGGATTTCGAATTCGATGAAGAATTCGATATCGAAATAGATTTTGAATTCGAAATGGATTTCGAATTCGATATGGATTTCGAAATCAAAATGGATTTCGAATTCGATAAAAAATTCGATATCGAAATAGATTTTGAATTCGAAATGGATATCGAATTCGAAATGGATTTCGATATCAAAATGGATTTCGAATTCGATAAAGAATTCAATATCGAAATAGATTTTGAATTCGAAATGGATTTTGAATTCGATATGGATTTCGATATCGAAATGGATTTCGAATTCGATAAAGAATTCGATATCGAAATAGATTTTGAATTCGAAATGGATTTCGAATTCGATATGGATTTCGATATCGAAATAGATTTTGAATTCGAAATGGATAACGAATTCGAAAAGGATTTCGATATCAGAATGGATTTCGAATTCGATAAAAAATTCGATATCGAAATAGATTTTGAATTCGAAATGGATTTCGAATTCGATATGGATTTCGATATCAAAATGGATTTCGAATTCGATGAAGAATTCGATATCGAAATAGATTTTGAATTCGAAATGGATTTCGAATTCGATATGGATTTCGAAATCAAAATGGATTTCGAATTCGATAAAGAATTCGATATCGAAATAGATTTTGAATTCGAAAAGGATAACGAATTCGAAATGGATTTCGATATCAGAATGGATTTCGAATTCGATAAAAAATTCGATATCGAAATAGATTTTGAATTCGAAATGGATTTCGAATTCGATATGGATTTCGATATCGAAATGGATTTCGAATTCGATAAAAAAATCGATATCGAAATAGATTTTGAATTCGAAATGGATTTTGAATTCGATATCGAAATAGATTTCGATATCGAAATGGATTTCGAATTCGAAATGGATTTCGAATTCGATATGGATTTCGATATCGAAATAGATTTTGAATTCGATATCGGATTTCGAATTCGATATGGATTTCGATATCGAAATGGTTTTTGAAATCAAAATGGATTTCGAATTCGATAAAGAATTCGATATCGAAATAGATTTTGAATTCGAAATGGATTTCGAATTCGATATGAATTTCGATATCAAAATGGATTTCGAATTCGATAAAGATTTCGATATCGAAATAGATTTTGAATTCGAAATATTTAAAATTCGATATCAAAATGAAATGGATTTCGAATTCGATAAAAAATTCGATATCGAAATAGATTTTGAATTCGAAATGGATTTCGAATTCGATATCGAAATAGATTTTCGAATTCGAAATGGATTTCGAATTCGATATAGATTTCGATAAATTCGAAATGGATTTCGAATTCGATAAAAAATTCGATATCGAAATAGATTTTGAATTCGATAAAAAATCGAATCGAAATGGATTTCGAATTCGATAAAAATTTCGATATCGAAATAGATTTTGAATTCGAAATGGATTTCGAATTCGATATGGATTTCGATATCGAAAATGGATTTCGAATTCGATAAAAAATTCGATATCGAAATAGATTTTGAATTCGAAATGGATTTCGAATTCGATATAAATGATATCGAAATCAAAATTGAATTCGAATTCGATAAAGAATTCGATATCGAAATAGATTTTGAATTCGAAATGGATTTCGAATTCGATATGGATTTCGAATTCGAAATGGATTTCGATATCGATATGGATTTCGAATATCAAAATGGATTTCGAATTCGATAAAGAATTCGATATCGAAATAGATTTTGAATTCGAAATGGATTTCGAATTCGATATGGATTTCGATATCGAAATAGATTTTGAATTCGAAAAATGGATTTCGAATTCGATATGGATTTCGATATCGAAATGGATTTCGAATTCGATAAAAAATTCGATATCGAAATAGATTTTGAATTCGAAATGGATTTCGAATTCGATAAAGAATTCGATATCAAAATAGATTTATTCGAAAGAATTCGATCGAAATGGATTTCGAATTCGATATGGATTTCGAATTCGAAATAGATTTCGAAATGGATTTTGAATTCGATATGGATTTCGATATCGAAATGGATTTCGAATTCGATAAAAAATTCGATATCGAAATAGATTTTGAATTCGATAAAAAATTCGATATCGAAATAGATTTTGAATTCGAAATGGATTTCGAATTCGATATGGATTTCGATATCGAAATGGATTTCGAATTCGATAAAAAAATTCGATATCGAAATAGATTTTGAATTCGAAATGGATTTCGAATTCGATAAAGAATTCGATATCGAAATAGATTTTGAATTCGAAATGGATTTCGAATTCGATATGGATTTCGATATCGAAATGGATTTCGAATTCGATAAAAAATTGCGATATCGAAATAGATTTTGAATTCGAAATGGATTTCGAATTCGATATGGAATTCGATATCAAAAATGGATTTCGAATTCGATAAAGAATTCGATATCGAAATAGATTTTGAATTCGAAATGGATTTCGAATTCGAAATAGATTTTGAATTCGAAATGGATTTTGAATTCGATATGGATTTCGATATCAAAATGGATTTCGAATTCGATAAAGAATTCGATATCGAAATAGATTTTGAATTCGAAATGGATTTCGAATATCGAAATGGATTTCGATATCAAAATGGATTTCGAATTCGATAAAGAATTCGATATCGAAATAGATTTTGAATTCGAAATGGATTTCGAATTCGATAAAGAATTTCGATATCGAAATGGATTTCGAATTCGATAAAGAAATTCGATATCGAAATAGATTTTGAATTCGAAATGGATTTCGAATTCAAAATAGATTTCGATATCGAAATAGATTTTGAATTCGAAATGGATTTCGAATTCGATATGGATTTCGATATCGAAATGGATTTCGAATTCGATAAAAAATTCGATATCGAAATAGATTTTGAATTCGAAATGGATTTCGAATTCGATAAAGAATTCGATATCGAAATAGATTTTGAATTCGAAATGGATTTCGAATTCGATTAAAAATTCGATATCGAAATAGATTTTGAATTCGAAATGGATTTCGAATTCGATAAAAAATTTCGATATCGAAATGGATTTTGAATTCGATAAAAAATGGATATCGAAATCGAAATGATTTCGATATCGAAATGGATTTCGAATTCGATAAAGAATTCGATATCGAAATAGATTTTGAATTCGAAATGGATTTCGAATTCGATAAAAAATTTGAATATCGAAATGGATTTTGAATTCGAAATGGATTTCGATATCGAAATGGATTTCGAATTCGATAAAAAATTCGATATCGAAATAGATTTTGAATTCGAAATGGATTTCGAATTCGATAAAAAATTCGATATCGAAATAGATTTTGAATTCGAAATGGATTTCGAATCGAAATGGATTTCAAAATCAAAATGGATTTCGAATTCGATAAAAAATTCGATATCGAAATAGATTTTGAATTCGAAATGGATTTCGAATTCGAAATGGATTTCGAATTCGATATCGAAATAGATTTTGAATTCGAAATCGGATTTCGATATCGAAATAGATTTTAAATTCGAAATGGATTTCGAATTCGATATGGATTTCGAAATCAAAATGGATTTCGAATTCGATAAAGAATTCGATATCGAAATAGATTTTGAATTCGAAATGGATTTCGAATTCGAAAAAAGGATTTCGATATCGAGAATGGATTTCGAATTCGATAAAAAATTCGATATCGAAATAGATTTTGAATTCGAAATGGATTTCGAATTCGATATGGATTTCGATATCGAAATGGATTTCGAATTCGATAAAAAAATCGATATCGAAATAGATTTTGAATTCGAAATGGATTTTGAATTCGATATCGAAATAGATTTTGAATTCGAAATGGATTTCGAATGATTTCGAATTCGAAATGGATTTCGAATTCGAAATGGATTTCGAATTCGAAATGGATTTTGATATCGAAATGGATTTCGAATTCGATATGGATTTCGATATCGAAATAGATTTTGAATTCGAAATGGATTTCGAATACGATAAAAAATTCGATATCGAAACAGATTTTGAATTCGATATGGATTTCGATATCGAAATGGATTTCGAAATCAAAATGGATTTCGAATTCGATAAAAAAATCGATATCGAAATAGATTTTGAATTCGAAATGGATTTTGAATTCGATATCGAAATAGATTTTGAATTCGATACGGATTTCGATATCGAAATAGATTTTAAATTCGATACGGATTTCGAATTCGATATGGATTTCGAAATCAAAATGGATTTCGAATTCGATAAAGAATTCGATATCGAAATAGATTTTGAATTCGAAAAGGATAACGAATTCGAAATGGATTTCGATATCAGAATGGATTTCGAATTCGATTAAAAATTCGATATCGAAATAGATTTTGAATTCGAAATGGATTTCGAATTCGATATGGATTTCGATATCGAAATGGATTTCGAATTCGATAAAAAAATCGATATCGAAATAGATTTTGAATTCGAAATGGATTTTGAATTCGATATCGAAATAGATTTTGAATTCGATATGGATTTCGAATTCGATATGGATTTCGATATCGAAATGGTTTTCGAAATCAAAATGGATTTCGAATTCGATAAAGAATTCGATATCGAAATAGATTTTGAATTCGAAATGGATTTCGAATTCGATATGAATTTCGATATCAAAATGGATTTCGAATTCGATAAAGAATTCGATATCGAAATAGATTTTGAATTCGAAATGGATTTCGAAGTCGATAAAGAATTCGATATCAAAATAGATTTTGAATTCGAAATGGATTTCGAATTCGATATGGATTTCGATATCGAAATAGATTTTGAATTCGATATGGATTTCGATATCGAAATGGGTTTCGAATTCGATAAAAAATTCGATATCGAAATAGATTTTGAATTCGATAAAAAATTCGATATCGAAATAGATTTTGAATTCGAAATGGATTTCGAATTCGATATGGATTTCGATCTCGAAATGGATTTCGAATTCGATACGGATTTCGATATCGAAATGGATTTCGAATTCGATAAAAAATTCGATATCGAAATAGATTTTGAATTCGAAATGGATTTCGAATTCGATAAAAAATTCGATATCGAAATAGATTTTGAATTCGAAATGGATTTCGAATTCGATATGGATTTCGATATCGAAATGGATTTCGAATTCGATAAAAAATTCGATATCGAAATAGATTTTGAATTCGAAATGGATTTCGAATTCGATATGGAATTCGATATCAAAATGGATTTCGAATTCGATAAAAAATTCGATATCGAAATAGATTTTGAATTCGAAATGGATTTCGAATTCGAAATGGATTTCGATATCGAAATAAAATGGATTTTGAATTCGAAATGGATTTCGAATTCGATAAAGAATTCGATATCGAAATAGATTTTGAATTCGATATGGATTTCGATATCGAAATGGATTTCGAAATAAAAATGGTTTTCGAATTCGATGTGGATTTCGATATCGAAATGGATTTCGAATTCGATAAAAACTTCGATATCGAAATAGATTTTGAATTCGAAATGGATTTCGAATTCGATATGGATTTTGAATTTGAAATGGATTTCGAATTCGATATGGATTTCGATATCAAAATGGATTTCGAATTCGATAAAGAATTCGATATCGATATAGATTTTGAATTCGAAATGGATTTCGAATTCGATATGGATTTCGATATCGAAATGGATTTCGATATCAAAATGGATTTCGAATTCGATAAAGAATTCGATATCGAAATAGATTTCGAATTCGAAATGGATTTCGAATTCGATAAAGAATTCGATATCGAAATAGATTTTGAATTCGAAATGGATTTCGAATTCGATAAACAATTCGATATCGAAATAGATTTTGAATTCGAAATGGATTTCGAATTCGATATGGATTTCGATATCGAAATGTATTTCGAATTCGATAAAAAATTCGATATCGAAATGGATTTTGAATTCGAAATGGATATCGAATTCGAAATGGATTTCGATATCAAAATGGATTTCGAATTCGATAAAGAATTCGATATCGAAATAGATTTTGAATTCGAAATGGATTTCGAAATAGATATTTGAATTCGAAATGGATTTTGAATTCCATATGGATTTCGATATCGAAGTGGATTTCGAATTCGATAGGAATTCGATATCGAAATGGATTTCGAATTCGATAAAAAAATCAATATCGAAATAGATTTTGAATTCGAAATGGATTTCGAATTCGAAATAGATTTTGAATTCGAAATGGATTTCAAATTCGATATGGATTTCGATGTCGAAATAGATTTTGAATTCGAAATGGATTTCGATTTCGATAAACAATTCGATATCGAAATAGATTTTGAATTCGAAATGGATTTCGAATTCGAAATGGATTTCGATATCGAAATGTATTTCGAATTCGATAAAAAATTCGATATCGAAATGGATTTTGAATTCGAAATGGATATCGAATTCGAAATGGGTTTCGATATCAAAATGGATTTCGAATTCGATAAAGAATTCGATATCGAAATAGATTTTGAATTCGAAATGGATTTCGAATTCGAAATAGATTTTGAATTCGAAATGGATTTTGAATTCCATATGGATTTCGATATCGAAATGGATTTCGAATTCGATAAAAAAATCAATATCGAAATAGATTTTGAATTCGAAATGGATTTCGAATTCGAAATAGATTTTGAATTCGAAATGGATTTTGAATTCCATATGGATTTCGATATCGAAATGGATTTCGAATTCGATAAAAAAATCAATATCGAAATAGATTTTGAATTCGAAATGGATTTCGATGTCGAAATAGATTTTGAATTCGAAATGGATTTCGATTTCGATATGGATTTCGATATCAAAATGGATTTCGAATTCGATAAAGAATTCGATATCGAAATAGATTTTAAATTCGAAATGGATTTCGAATTCGATAAAGAATTCGATATCGAAATAGATTTTGAATTCGAAATGGATTTCGAATTCGAAATGGATTTCGATGTCAAAATGGATTTCGAATTCGATATGGATTTCGATATGAAATGAATTCGAATATCAAAATGGATTTCGAATTCGTTAAAGAATTCGATATCGAAATAGATTTTGAATTCGAAATGGATTTCGAATTCGATAAAAAAATCGATATCGAAATAGATTTTGAATTCGAAATGGATTTCGAATTCGATATCAAAATAGATTTTGAATTCGATACGGATTTCGATATCGAAATAGATTTTAAATTCGATACGGATTTCGAATTCGATATGGATTTCGATATCGAAATGGTTTTCGAAATCAAAATGGATTTCGAATTCGATAAAGAATTCGATATCGAAATAGATTTTGAATTCGAAATGGATTTCGAATTCGATATGAATTTCGATATCAAAATGGATTTCGAATTCGATAAAGAATTCGATATCGAAATAGATTTTGAATTCGAAATGGATATCGAAATCGGTATGGATTTCGATATCGAAATTGATTTTGAATTCGAAATGGATTTCGAATTCGATATGGATTTCGATATCGAAATGGATTTCGAATTCGATAAAAAATTCGATATCGAAATAGATATTGAATTCGAAATGGATTTCGAATTCGATAAAGAATTCGATATCAAAATAGATTTTGAATTCGAAATGGATTTCGAATTCGATATGGATTTCGATATCGAAATAGATTTTGAATTCGATATGGATTTCGATATCGAAATGGGTTTCGAATTCGATAAAAAATTCGATATCGAAATAGATTTTGAATTCGATAAAAAATTCGATATCGAAATAGATTTTGAATTCGAAATGGATTTCGAATCCGATATGGATTTCGATGTCGAAATGGATTTCGAATTCGATAAAAAAATCGATATCGAAATAGATTTTGAATTCGAAATGGACTTCGAATTCGATAAAAAATTCGATATCGAAATAGATTTTGAATTCGAAATGGATTTCGAATTCGATATGGATTTCGATATCGAAATGAATTTCGAATTCGATAAAAAATTCGATATCGAAATAAATTTTGAATTCGAAATGGATTTCGAATTCGATATGGAATTCGATATCAAAATGGATTTCGAATTCGATAAAGAATTCGATATCGAAATAGATTTTGAATTCGAAATGGATTTCGAATTCGAAATAGATTTTGAATTCGAAATGGATTTTGAATTCGATATGGATTTCGATATCAAAATGGATTTCGAATTCGATAAAGAATTCGATATCGAAATAGATTTTGAATTCGATATGGATTTCGATATCGAAATGGATTTCGAAATAAAAATGGTTTTCGAATTCGATAAAGAATTCGATATCGAAATAGATTTTGAATTCGAAATGGATTTCGAATTCGGTAAAGAATTCGATATCGAAATGGGATTCGAATTCGATAAAAAATTCGATATCGAAATAGATTTTGAATTCGATACGGATTTCGATATCGAAATAGATTTTGAATTCGAAATGGATTTCGAATTCGATATGGATTTCGATATCGAAATGGATTTCGAATTCGATAAAAAAATCGATATCGAAATAGATTTTTAATTCGAAATGGATTTCGAATTCGATAAAGAATTCGATATCAAAATGGAATTCGAAATGGATTTTGAATTCGAAATGGATTTCGAATTCGATATGGATTTCGATATCGAAATAGATTTTGAATTCGAAATGGATTTCGAATTCGATAAAAAATTCGATATCGAAATAGATTTTGAATTCGAAATGGATTTCGAATTCGATATGGATTTCGATATCAAAATGGATTTCGAATTCGATAAAGAATTCGATATCGAAATAGATTTTGAATTCGAAATGGATTTCGAATTCGATATGGATTTCGATATCGAAATAGATTTTGAATTCGAAATGGATTTCGAATTCGATATGGATTTCGATATCGAAATAGATTTTGAATTCGAAATGGATTTCGAATTCGATAAAAAATTCGATATCGAAATAGATTTTGAATTCGAAATGGATTGAATTCGAAAATTTCGATATCGAAATGGATTTCGAATTCGATAAAGAATTCGATATCGAAATAGATTTTGAATTCGAAATGGATTTCGAATTCGATACGAAATGGATTTCGAATTCGATAAAAAATTCGATATCGAAAAAGATTTTGAATTCGATATGGATTTCGATATCGAAATGGATTTCGATATCGAAATGGATTTCGAAATCAAAATGGATTTCGAATTCGATATGGATTTCGATATCAAAATGGATTTCGAATTCGATAAAGAATTCGATATCGAAATAGATTTTGAATTCGAAATGGATTTTGAATTCGAAATGGATTTCGAATTCGATATGGATTTCGATATCGAAATATATTTTGAATTCGAAATGGATTTCGAATTCGATAAAAAATACGATATCGAAATAGATTTTGAATTCGAAATGGATTTCGAATTCGATAAAAAATTCGATATGGATTTCGATATCGAAATGGATTTCGAAATCAAAATGGATTTCGAATTCGATATGGATTTCGATATCAAAATGGATTTCGAATTCGATAAAGAATTCGATATCGAAATAGATTTTGAATTCCAAATGGATTTCGAATTCGGTGAAGAATTCGATATCGAAATAGATTTTGAATTCGAAATGGATTTCGAATTCGATATGGATTTCGATATCAAAATGGATTTCGAATTCAATAAAGAATTCGATATCGAAATAGATTTTGAATTCGATATGGATTTCGATATCGAAATGGATTTCGAAATCAAAATGGATTTCGAATTCGATAAAGAATTCGATATCGAAATAGATTTTGAATTCGAAATGGATTTCGAATTCGATAAAGAATTCAATATCGAAATAGATTTTGAATTCGAAATGGATTTCGAATTCGATATGGATTTCGATATCAAAATGGATTTCGAATTCGATAAAGAATTCGATATCGAAATAGATTTTGAATTCGAAATGGATTTCGAATTCGATATGGATTTCGATATCGAAATAGATTTTGAATTCGAAATGGATTTCGAATTCGATATGGATTTCGATATCGAAATAGATTTTGAATTCGAAATGGATTTCGAATTCGATATGGATTTCGATATCGAAATGGATTTCGAATTCGATAAAAAATTCGATATCGAAATAGATTTTGAATTCGATATGGATTTCGATATCGAAATGGATTTCGAAATCAAAATGGATTTCGAATTCGATAAAGAATTCGATATCGAAATAGATTTTGAATTCGAAATGGATTTCGAATTCGGTAAAGAATTCAATATCGAAGTAGATTTTGAATTCGAAATGGATTTCGAATTCGGTAAAGAATTCGATATCGAAATAGATTTTGAATTCGAAATGGATTTCGAATTCGATATGGATTTCGATATCGAAATAGATTTTGAATTCGAAATGGATTTTGAATTCGAAATGGATTTCGAATTCGATATGGATTTCGATATCGAAATAGATTTTGAATTCGATATGGATTTCGATATCGAAATGGATTTTGAATTCGAAATGGATTTTGAATTCGAAATGGATTTCGAATTCGATATGGATTTCGATATCAAAATAGATTTTGAATTCGAAATGGATTTCGAATTCGATATGGATTTCGATATCGAAATAGATTTTGAATTCGAAATGGATTTCGAATTCGATATGGATTTCGATATCGAAATAGATTTTGAATTCGAAATGGATTTTGAATTCGAAATGGATTTCGAATTCGATATGGATTTCGATATTAAAATAGATTTTGAATTCGAAATGGATTTCGAATTCGATAAAAAATTCGATATCGAAATAGATTTTGAATTCGAAATGGATTTCGAATTCGATAAAAAATTCGATAAAAAATTCGATATCGAAATAGAATTTGAATTCATTATGGATTTCGATATCGAAATGGATTTCGAAATCAAAATGGATTTCGAATTCGATAAAGAATTCGATATCGAAATAGATTTTGAATTCGAAATGGATTTCGAATTCGGTAAAGAATTCGATATCGAAATAGATTTTGAATTCGAAATGGATTTCGAATTCGATATGGATTTCGATATCGAAATAGATTTTGAATTCGAAATGGATTTTGAATTCGAAATGGATTTCGAATTCGATATGGATTTCGATATCGAAATAGATTTTGAATTCGATATGGATTTCGATATCGAAATGGATTTCGAAATCAAAATGGATTTCGAATTCGATATCGAAATAGATTTTGAATTCGAAATGGATTTCGAATTCGATATGGATTTCGATATCGAAATAGATTTTGAATTCGAAATGGATTTCGAATTCGATATGGATTTCGATATCGAAATGGATTTCGAATTCGATAAAAAATTCGATATCGAAATAGATTTTGAATTCGAAATAGAATTTTGAATTCGAAATGGATTTCGAATTCGATATGGATTTCGATATCAAAATGGATATCGAATTCGATATGGATTTCGATATCGAAATAGATTTCGAATTTGATAAAGAATTCGATATCGAAATAGATTTTGAATTCGAAAAGGATTTCGAATTCGATAAAAAATTCGATATCGAAATAGATTTTGAATTCGAAATGGATTTCGAATTCGATAAAAAATTCGATATCGAAATAGATTTTGAGTTCGAAATGGATTTCGAATTCGAAATAGATTTCGAATTCGATAAAGAATTCGAAATGGATTTCGAAATCAAAATGGATTTCAAATTCGATAAAGAATTCGATATCGAAATAGATTTTGAATTCGAAATGGATTTCGAATTCGATAAAAAATTCGACATCGATATAGATTTTGAATTCGAAAAGGATTTCAAATTCGATAAAAAATTCGATATCGAAATAGATTTTGAATTCGTAATGGATTTCGAATTCGATATGGATTTCGATATCGAAATGGATTTCGAAATCAAAATGGATTTCGAATTCGATAAAGAATTCGATATCGAAATAGATTTTGTATTCGAAATGGATTTCGAATTTGATAAAAAATTCGATATCGAAATAGATTTTGAATTCGAAATGGATTTCGAATTCGATATGGATTTCGATATCAAAATGGATTTCGAATTTGATAAAGATTTCGATATCGAAATAGATTTTGAATTCGAAATGGATTTCGAATTCGAAATGGATTTCGAATTTGAATAAAGAAATTCGATAAAGAATCGATATCGAAATAGATTTTGAATTCGAAATGGATTTCGAATTCGAAATGGATTTCGAATTCGATATGGATTTCGATATCAAAATGGATTTCGAATTTGATAAAGAATTCGATATCGAAATAGATTTTGAATTCGAAATGGATTTCGAATTCGATATGGGTTTCGATATCGAAGTGGATTTCGAATTCGATAAAAAATTCGATATCGAAATAGATTTTGAATTCGAAATGGATTTCGAATTCGATATGGATTTCGATATCAAAATGGATTTCGAATTCGATAAAGAATTCGATATCGAAATAGATTTTGAATTCGAAATGGATTTCGAATTCGATATGGATTTCGATATCGAAATAGATTTTGAATTCGAAATGGATTTCGAATTCGATATGGATTTCGATATCGAAATAGATTTTGAATTCGAAATGGATTTCGAATTCGATAAAAAATTCGATATCGAAATAGATTTTGAATTCGATATGGATTTCGATATCGAAATGGATTTCGAATTCAATAAAGAATTCGATATCGAAATAGATTTTGAATTCGAAATGGATTTCGAATTCGATAAAAAATTCAATATCGAAAAAGATTTTGAATTCGATATGGATTTCGATATCGAAATCCATTTCGATATCGAATGGATTTCGAAATCAAAATGGATTTCGAATTCGATATGGATTTCGATATCAAAATGGATTTCGAATTCGATAAAGAATTCGATATCGAAATAGATTTTGAATTCGAAATGGATTTCGAATTCGAAATATATTTTGAATTCGAAATGGATTTCAAATTCGATAAAAAAATTCGATATCGAAATAGATTTTGAAATCGAAATGGATTTCGAATTCGATAAAGAATTCGATATCGAAATAGATTTTGAATTCGATATGGATTTCGATATCGAAATGGATTTCGAAATCAAAATGGATTTCGAATTCGATATGGATTTCGATATCAAAATGGATTTCGAATTCGATAAAGAATTCGATATCGAAATAGATTTTGAATTCGAAATGGATTTCGAATTCGGTAAAGAATTCGATATCGAAATAGATTTTGAATTCGAAATGGATTTCGAATTCGATATGGATTTCGATATCAAAATGGATTTCGAATTCAATAAAGAATTCGATATCGAAATAGATTTTGAATTCGATATGGATTTCGATATCGAAATGGATTTCGAAATCAAAATGGATTTCGAATTCGATAAAAAATTCGATATCGAAATAGATTTTGAATTCGAAATGGATTTCGAATTCGGTAAAGAATTCAATATCGAAATAGATTTTGAATTCGAAATGGATTTCGAATTCGATATGGATTTCGATATCAAAATGGATTTCGAATTCGATAAAGAATTCGATATCGAAATAGATTTTGAATTCGAAATGGATTTCGAATTCGATATGGATTTCGATATCGAAATAGATTTTGAATTCGAAATGGATTTCGAATTCGATATGGATTTCGATATCGAAATAGATTTTGAATTCGAAATGGATTTCGAATTCGATATGGATTTCGATATCGAAATAGATTTTGAATTCGAAATGGATTTCGAATTCGATATGGATTTCGATATCGAAATGGATTTCGAATTCGATAAAAATTCGATTGATATCGAAATAGATTTTGAATTCGATATGGATTTCGATATCGAAATGGATTTCGAAATCAAAATGGATTTCGAATTCGATAAAGAATTCGATATCGAAATAGATTTTGAATTCGAAATGGATTTCGAATTCGGTAAAGAATTCAATATCGAAGTAGATTTCGAATTCGAAATGGATTTCGAATTCGGTAAAGAATTCGATATCGAAATAGATTTTGAATTCGAAATGGATTTCGAATTCGATATGGATTTCGATATCGAAATAGATTTTGAATTCGAAATGGATTTTGAATTCGAAATGGATTTCGAATTCGATATGGATTTCGATATCGAAATAGATTTTGAATTCGATATGGATTTCGATATCGAAATGGATTTTGAATTCGAAATCAATTTTGAATTCGAAATGAATTTCGAATTCGATATGGATTTCGATATCAAAATAGATTTTGAATTCGAAATGGATTTCGACTTCGATATGGATTTCGATATCGAAATAGATTTTGAATTCGAAATGGATTTCGAATTCGATATGGATTTCGATATCGAAATAGATTTTGAATTCGAAATGGATTTTGAATTCGAAATGGATTTCGAATTCGATATGGATTTCGATATTAAAATAGATTTTGAATTCGAAATGGATTTCGAATTCGATAAAAAATTCGATATCGAAATAGATTTTGAATTCGAAATGGATTTCGAATTCGATAAAAAATTCGATAAAAAATTCGATATCGAAATAGAGTTTGAATTCATTATGGATTTCGATATCGAAATGGATTTCGAAATCAAAATGGATTTCGAATTCGATAAAGAATTCGATATCGAAATAGATTTTGAATTCGAAATGGATTTCGAATTCGGTAAAGAATTCGATATCGAAATAGATTTTGAATTCGAAATGGATTTCGAATTCGATATGGATTTCGATATCGAAATAGATTTTGAATTCGAAATGGATTTTGAATTCGAAATGGATTTCGAATTCGATATGGATTTCGATATCGAAATAGATTTTGAATTCGATATGGATTTCGATATCGAAATGGATTTCGAAATCAAAATGGATTTCGAATTCGATATCGAAATAGATTTTGAATTCGAAATGGATTTCGAATTCGATATGGATTTCGATATCGAAATAGATTTTGAATTCGAAATGGATTTCGAATTCGATATGGATTTCGATATCGAAATGGATTTCGAATTCGATAAAAAATTCGATATCGAAATAGATTTTGAATTCGAAATAGATTTTGAATTCGAAATGGATTTCGAATTCGATATGGATTTCGATATCAAAATGGATATCGAATTCGATATGGATTTCGATATCGAAATAGATTTCGAATTTGATAAAGAATTCGATATCGAAATAGATTTTGAATTCCAAAAGGATTTCGAATTCGATAAAAAATTCGATATCGAAATAGATTTTGAATTCGAAATGGATTTCGAATTCGATAAAAAATTCGATATCGAAATAGATTTTGAATTCGAAATAGATTTTGAATTCGAAATGGATTTCGAATTCGATATGGATTTCGATATCAAAATGGATATCGAATTCGATATGGATTTCGATATCGAAATAGATTTCGAATTTGATAAAGAATTCGATATCGAAATAGATTTTGAATTCCAAAAGGATTTCGAATTCGATAAAAAATTCGATATCGAAATAGATTTTGAATTCGAAATGGATTTCGAATTCGATAAAAAATTCGATATCGAAATAGATTTTGAGTTCGAAATGGATTTCGAATTCGAAATAGATTTCGAATTCGATAAAGAATTCGAAATGGATTTCGAAATCAAAATGGATTTCGAATTCGATAAAGAATTCGATATCGAAATAGATTTTGAATTCGAAATGGATTTCGAATTCGATAAAAAATTCGATATCGATATAGATTTTGAATTCGAAAAGGATTTCGAATTCGATAAAAAATTCGATATCGAAATAGATTTTGAATTCGTAATGGATTTCGAATTCGATATGGATTTCGATATCGAAATGGATTTCGAAATCAAAATGGATTTCGAATTCGATAAAGAATTCGATATCGAAATAGATTTTGTATTCGAAACGGATTTCGAATTTGATAAAGAATTCGATATCGAAATAGATTTTGAATTCGAAATGGATTTCGAATTCGATATGGATTTCGATATCTAAATGGATTTCGAATTTGATAAAGAATTCGATATCGAAATAGATTTTGAATTCGAAATGGATTTCGAATTCGATAAAAAATTCGATATCGATATAGATTTTGAATTCGAAAAGGATTTCGAATTCGATAAAAAATTCGATATCGAAATAGATTTTGAATTCGTAATGGATTTCGAATTCGATATGGATTTCGATATCGAAATGGATTTCGAAATCAAAATGGATTTCGAATTCGATAAAGAATTCGATATCGAAATAGATTTTGTATTCGAAACGGATTTCGAATTTGATAAAGAATTCGATATCGAAATAGATTTTGAATTCGAAATGGATTTCGAATTCGATATGGATTTCGATATCTAAATGGATTTCGAATTTGATAAAGAATTCGATATCGAAATAGATTTTGAATTCGAAATGGATTTCGAATTCGATATGGATTTCGATATCGAAGTGGATTTCGAATTCGATAAAAAAATCGATATCGAAATAGATTTTGAATTCGAAATGGATTTCGAATTCGATAAAGAATTCGATATCGAAATAGATTTTGAATTCGAAATGGATTTCGAATTCGATATGGATTTCGATATCGAAATGGCTTTCGAATTCGATAAAAAATTCGATATCGAAATAGATTTTGAATTCGATATGGATTTCGATATCGAAATGGATTTCGAAATCAAAATGGATTTCGAATTCGATAAAGAATTCGATATCGAAATAGATTTTGAATTCGAAATGGATTTCGAATTCGGTAAAGAATTCAATATCGAAGTAGATTTTGAATTCGAAATGGATTTCGAATTCGATATGGATTTCGATATCAAAATGGATTTCGAATTCGATAAAGAATTCGATATCGAAATAGATTTTGAATTCGAAATGGATTTCGAATTCGATATGGATTTCGATATCGAAATAGATTTTGAATTCGAAATGGATTTCGAATTCGATATGGATTTCGATATCGAAATAGATTTTGAATTCGAAATGTATTTTGAATTCGAAATGGATTTCGAATTCGATATGGATTTCGATATCAAAATAGATTTTGAATTCGAAATGGATTTCGAATTCGATAAAAAATTCGATATCGAAATAGATTTTGAATTCGAAATGGATTTCGAATTCGATAAAAAATTCGATATCGAAATAGATTTTGAATTCGATATGGATTTCGATATCGAAATGGATTTCGAAATCAAAATGGATTTCGAATTCGATAAAGAATTCGATATCGAAATAGATTTTGAATTCGAAATGGATTTCGAATTCGGTAAAGAATTCGATATCGAAATAGACTTTGAATTCGAAATGGATTTCGAATTCGATATGGATTTCGATATCGAAATAGATTTTGAATTCGAAATGGATTTTGAATTCGAAATGGATTTCGAATTCGATATGGATTTCGATATCGAAATAGATTTTGAATTCGATATGGATTTCGATATCGAAATGGATTTCGAAATCAAAATGGATTTCGAATTCGATATCGAAATAGATTTTGAATTCGAAATGGATTTCGAATTCGATATGGATTTCGATATCGAAATAGATTTTGAATTCGAAATGGATTTCGAATTCGATATGGATTTCGATATCGAAATGGATTTCGAATTCGATAAAAAATTCGATATCGAAATAGGTTTTGAATTCGAAATAGATTTTGAATTCGAAATGGATTTCGAATTCGATATGGATTTCGATATCAAAATGGATTTCGAATTCGATATGGATTTCGATATCGAAATAGATTTCGAATTTGATAAAGAATTCGATATCGAAATAGATTTTGAATTCGAAATGGATTTCGAATTCGATAAAAAATTCGATATCGAAATAGATTTTGAGTTCGAAATGGATTTCGAATTCGAAATAGATTTCGAATTCGATAAAGAATTCAAAATGGATTTCGAAATCAAAATGGATTTCGAATTCGATAAAGAATTCGATATCGAAATAGATTTTGAATTCGAAATGGATTTCGAATTCGATAAAAAATTCGATATCGATATAGATTTTGAATTCGAAAAGGATTTCGAATTCGATAAAAAATTCGATATCGAAATAGATTTTGAATTCGTAATGGATTTCGAATTCAAAATGGATTTCGATATCGAAATGGATTTCGAAATCAAAATGGATTTCGAATTCGATAAAGAATTCGATATCGAAATAGATTTTGTATTCGAAATGGATTTCGAATTTGATAAAGAATTCGATATCGAAATAGATTTTGAATTCGAAATGGATTTCGAATTCGATATGGATTTCGATATCAAAATGGATTTCGAATTTGATAAAGAATTCGATATCGAAATAGATTTTGAATTCGAAATGGATTTCGAATTCGATATGGATTTCGATATCGAAGTGGATTTCGAATTCGATAAAAAAATCGATATCGAAATAGATTTTGAATTCGAAATGGATTTCGAATTCGATAAAAAATTCGATATCGAAATAGATTTTGAATTCGAAATGGATTTCGAATTCGATATGGATTTCGATATCGAAATGGCTTTCGAATTCCATAAAAAATTCGATATCGAAATAGATTTTGAATTCGATATGGATTTCGATATCGAAATGGATTTCGATATCAAAATGGATCTCGAATTCGATAAAGAATTCGATATCGAAATAGATTTTGAATTCGAAATGGATTTCGAATTCGATATGGATTTCGATATCAAAATGGATTTCGAGTTTGATAAAGAATTCGATATCGAAATAGATTTTGAATTCGAAATGGATTTCGAATTCGATATGGATTTCGATATCGAAATGGATTTCGAATTCGATAAAAAAATCGATATCGAAATAGATTTTGAATTCGAAATGGATTTCGAGTTCGATATGGATTTCGATATCGAAATGGATTTCGAATTCGATAAAAAATTCGATATCGAAATTGATTTTGAATTCGAAATGGATTTCGAATTCGATATGGATTTCGATATCGAAATGGATTTCGAATTCGATAAAAACTTCGTTATCGAAATAGATTTTGAATTCGAAATGGATTTCGAATTCGATATGGATTTCGATATCGAAATGGATTTCGATATCAAAATGGATTTCGAATTCGATATGGATTTCGATATCGAAATGGATTTCGAATTCGATAAAAAATTCGATATCGAAATTGATTTTGAATTCGAAATGGATTTTGAATTCCATATGGATTTCGATATCGAAATGGATTTCGATATCGAAATGGATTTCGAAATCAAAATGGATTTCGAATTCGATATGGATTTCGATATCAAAATGGATTTCGAATTCGATAAAGAATTCGATATCGAAATAGATTTTGAATTCGAAATGGATTTTGAATTCGAAATGGATTTCGAATTCGATATGGATTTCGATATCGAAATATATTTTGAATTCGAAATGGATTTCGAATTCGATAAAAAATACGATATCGAAATAGATTTTGAATTCGAAATGGATTTCGAATTCGATAAAAAATTCGATATCGAAATAGATTTTGAATTCGATATGGATTTCGATATCGAAATGGATTTCGAAATCAAAATGGATTTCGAATTCGATATGGATTTCGATATCAAAATGGATTTCGAATTCGATAAAGAATTCGATATCGAAATAGATTTTGAATTCGAAATGGATTTCGAATTCGGTAAAGAATTCGATATCGAAATAGATTTTGAATTCGAAATGGATTTCGAATTCGATATGGATTTCGATATCAAAATGGATTTCGAATTCAATAAAGAATTCGATATCGAAATAGATTTTGAATTCGATATGGATTTCGATATCGAAATGGATTTCGAAATCAAAATGGATTTCGAATTCGATAAAGAATTCGATATCGAAATAGATTTTGAATTCGAAATGGATTTCGAATTCGGTAAAGAATTCAATATCGAAATAGATTTTGAATTCGAAATGGATTTCGAATTCGATATGGATTTCGATATCAAAATGGATTTCGAATTCGATAAAGAATTCGATATCGAAATAGATTTTGAATTCGAAATGGATTTCGAATTCGATATGGATTTCGATATCGAAATAGATTTTGAATTCGAAATGGATTTCGAATTCGATATGGATTTCGATATCGAAATAGATTTTGAATTCGAAATGGATTTCGAATTCGATATGGATTTCGATATCGAAATAGATTTTGAATTCGATATGGATTTCGATATCGAAATGGATTTTGAATTCGAAATGGATTTTGAATTCGAAATGGATTTCGAATTCGATATGGATTTCGATATCAAAATAGATTTTGAATTCGAAATGGATTTCGAATTCGATATGGATTTCGATATCGAAATAGATTTTGAATTCGAAATGGATTTCGAATTCGATATGGATTTTGATATCGAAATAGATTTTGAATTCGAAATGGATTTTGAATTCGAAATGGATTTCGAATTCGAAATGGATTTCGAATTCGATATGGATTTCGATATCAAAATAGATTTTGAATTCGAAATGGATTTCGAATTCGATAAAAAATTCGATATCGAAATAGATTTTGAATTCGAAATGGATTTCGAATTCGATAAAAAATTCGATAAAAAATTCGATATCGAAATAGAATTTGAATTCATTATGGATTTCGATATCGAAATGGATTTCGAAATCAAAATGGATTTCGAATTCGATAAAGAATTCGATATCGAAATAGATTTTGAATTCGAAATGGATTTCGAATTCGGTAAAGAATTCGATATCGAAATAGATTTTGAATTCGAAATGGATTTCGAATTCGATATGGATTTCGATATCGAAATAGATTTTGAATTCGAAATGGATTTTGAATTCGAAATAGATTTTGAATTCGAAATGGATTTTGAATATTTGAATTCGAAATGGATTTTGAATTCGATATGGATTTCGATATCGAAATGGATTTCGAAATCAAAATGGATTTCGAATTCGATATCGAAATAGATTTTGAATTCGAAATGGATTTCGAATTCGATATGGAATTCGATATCGAAATAGATTTTGAATTCGAAATGGATTTCGAATTCGATATGGATTTCGATATCGAAATGGATTTCGAATTCGATAAAAAATTCGATATCGAAATAGATTTTGAATTCGAAATAGATTTTGAATTCGAAATGGATTTCGAATTCGATATGGATTTCGATATCAAAATGGATTTCGAATTCGATATGGATTTCGATATCGAAATAGATTTCGAATTTGATAAAGAATTCGATATCGAAATAGATTTTGAATTCGAAATGGATTTCGAATTCGATATGGATTTCGATATCGAAATAGATTTTGAATTCGAAATGGATTTTGAATTCGAAATGGATTTCGAAAATGGATTTCGAATTCGATATGGATTTCGATATCGAAATAGATTTTGAATTCGAAATGGATTTTGAATTCGAAATGGATTTCGAATTCGATATGGATTTCGATATCGAAATGGATTTCGAATTCGATATGGATTTCGATATCAAAATGGATTTCGAATTCGATAAAGAATTCGATATCGAAATAGATTTTGAATTCGAAATGGATTTCGAATTCGATATGGATTTCGATATCGAAATAGATTTTGAATTCGAAATGGATTTCGAATTCGATATGGATTTCGATATCGAAATAGATTTTGAATTCGAAATGGATTTCGAATTCGATATGGATTTCGATATCGAAATGGATTTCGAATTCGATAAAAAATTCGATATCGAAATAGATTTTGAATTCGATATGGATTTCGATATCGAAATGGATTTCGAAATCAAAATGGATTTCGAATTCGATAAAGAATTCGATATCGAAATAGATTTTGAATTCGAAATGGATTTCGAATTCGGTAAAGAATTCAATATCGAAGTAGATTTTGAATTCGAAATGGATTTCGAATTCGGTAAAGAATTCGATATCGAAATAGATTTTGAATTCGAAATGGATTTCGAATTCGATATGGATTTCGATATCGAAATAGATTTTGAATTCGAAATGGATTTTGAATTCGAAATGGATTTCGAATTCGATATGGATTTCGATATCGAAATAGATTTTGAATTCGATATGGATTTCGATATCGAAATGGATTTTGAATTCGAAATGGATTTTGAATTCGAAATGGATTTCGAATTCGATATGGATTTCGATATCAAAATAGATTTTGAATTCGAAATGGATTTCGAATTCGATATGGATTTCGATATCGAAATAGATTTTGAATTCGAAATGGATTTCGAATTCGATATGGATTTCGATATCGAAATAGATTTTGAATTCGAAATGGATTTTGAATTCGAAATGGATTTCGAATTCGATATGGATTTCGATATCAAAATAGATTTTGAATTCGAAATGGATTTCGAATTCGATAAAAAATTCGATATCGAAATAGATTTTGAATTCGAAATGGATTTCGAATTCGATAAAAAATTCGATAAAAAATTCGATATCGAAATAGAATTTGAATTCATTATGGATTTCGATATCGAAATGGATTTCGAAATCAAAATGGATTTCGAATTCGATAAAGAATTCGATATCGAAATAGATTTTGAATTCGAAATGGATTTCGAATTCGGTAAAGAATTCGATATCGAAATAGATTTTGAATTCGAAATGGATTTCGAATTCGATATGGATTTCGATATCGAAATAGATTTTGAATTCGAAATGGATTTTGAATTCGAAATAGATTTTGAATTCGAAATGGATTTTGAATTCGAAATGGATTTTGAATTCGATATGGATTTCGATATCGAAATGGATTTCGAAATCAAAATGGATTTCGAATTCGATATCGAAATAGATTTTGAATTCGAAATGGATTTCGAATTCGATATGGATTTCGATATCGAAATAGATTTTGAATTCGAAATGGATTTCGAATTCGATATGGATTTCGATATCGAAATGGATTTCGAATTCGATAAAAAATTCGATATCGAAATAGATTTTGAATTCGAAATAGATTTTGAATTCGAAATGGATTTCGAATTCGATATGGATTTCGATATCAAAATGGATTTCGAATTCGATATGGATTTCGATATCGAAATAGATTTCGAATTTGATAAAGAATTCGATATCGAAATAGATTTTGAATTCGAAATGGATTTCGAATTCGATATGGATTTCGATATCGAAATAGATTTTGAATTCGAAATGGATTTTGAATTCGAAATGGATTTCGAATTCGATATGGATTTCGATATCGAAATAGATTTTGAATTCGAAATGGATTTTGAATTCGAAATGGATTTCGAATTCGATATGGATTTCGATATCGAAATAGATTTTGAATTCGATATGGATTTCGATATCGAAATGGATTTCGAATTCGATAAAAAATTCGATATCGAAATAGATTTTGAATTCGAAATAGATTTTGAATTCGAAATGGATTTCGAATTCGATATGGATTTCGATATCAAAATGGATTTCGAATTCGATATGGATTTCGATATCGAAATAGATTTCGAATTTGATAAAGAATTCGATATCGAAATAGATTTTGAATTCGAAAAGGATTTCGAATTCGATAAAAAATTCGATATCGAAATAGATTTTGAATTCGAAATGGATTTCGAATTCGATAAAAAATTCGATATCGAAATAGATTTTGAGTTCGAAATGGATTTCGAATTCGAAATAGATTTCGAATTCGATAAAGAATTCGAAATGGATTTCGAAATCAAAATGGATTTCGAATTCGATAAAGAATTCGATATCGAAATAGATTTTGAATTCGAAATGGATGTCGAATTCGGTAAAGAATTCGATATCGAAATAGATTTTGAATTCGAAATGGATTTCGAATTCGATATGGATTTCGATATCGAAATAGATTTTGAATTCGAAATGGATTTTGAATTCGAAATGGATTTCGAATTCGATATGGATTTCGATATCGAAATAGATTTTGAATTCGATATGGATTTCGATATCAATAAAAGATTTTGATTTCGAAATGGATTTCGAATTCGATATGGATTTCGATATCGAAATAGATTTTGAATTCGAAATGGATTTCGAATTCGATATGGATTTCGATATCGAAATAGATTTTGAATTCGAAATGGATTTTGAATTCGAAATGGATTTCGAATTCGATATGGATTTCGATATCGAAATAGATTTTGAATTCGAAATGGATTTCGAATTCGATAAAAAATTCGATATCGAAATAGATTTTGAATTCGAAATGGATTTCGAATTCGATAAAAAACGAAAAAAAATTCGATATCGAAATAGATTTTGAATTCATTATGGATTTCGATATCGAAATGGATTTCGAAATCAAAATGGATTTCGAATTCGATAAAGAATTCGATATCGAAATAGATTTTGAATTCGAAATGGATTTCGAATTCGGTAAAGAATTCGATATCGAAATAGATTTTGATATCGAAATGGATTTCGAATTCGATATGGATTTCGATATCGAAATAGATTTTGAATTCGAAATGGATTTTGAATTCGAAATGGATTTCGAATTCGATATGGATTTCGATACCGAAATAGATTTTGAATTCGATATGGATTTCGATATCGAAATGGATTTCGAAATCAAAATGGATTTCGAATTCGATATCGAAATAGATTTTGAATTCGAAATGGATTTCGAATTCGATATGGATTTCGATATCGAAATAGATTTTGAATTCGAAATGGATTTCGAATTCGATATGGATTTCGATATCGAAATGGATTTCGAATTCGATAAAAATTTCGATATCGAAATAGATTTTGAATTCGAAAAGAATTTCGATATTCGAAATAGATTTCGATATTCGAAATGGATTTCGAATTCGATAAAAATGGATTTCGATATTCGAAATAGGATTTTGAATTCGAAATGGATTTCGAATTCGATATGGATTTCGATATCGAAAATGTGATTTCGAATTCGATAAAGAATTCGATATCGAAATAGATTTTGATTTCGAAATGGATTTCGAAATCGAAATGGATTTCGAATTCGATAAAGAATTCGATATCGAAATAGATTTTGAATTCGAAATGGATTTCGAATTCGATAAAAAATTCGATATCGAAATAGATTTTGAATTCGAAATGGATTTCGAATTCGATATGGATTTCGATATCGAAATGGATTTCGAATTCGATAAAAAATTCGATATCGAAATAGATTTTGAATTCGAAATGGATTTCGAATTCGATATGGATTTCGATATCGAAATGGATTTTGAATTCGAAATGGATTTCGAATTCGATATGGATTTCGATATCGAAATGGATTTCGAATTCGATAAAAAATTCGATATCGAAATAGATTTTGAATTCGAAATGGATTTTGAATTCGATATGGATTTTCGAAATGGATTTCGATATCGAAATGGATTTCGAATTCGATATGGATTTCGATATCGAAATGGATTTCGAATTCAAAATGGATTTCGAATTCGATAAAGATTTCGATATCGAAATAGATTTTGAATTCGAAATGGATTTCGAATTCGATAAAGATTTCGATATCGAAATAGATTTTGAATTCGAAATGGATTTCGAATTCGATATGGATTTCGATATCGAAATGGATTTCGAATTCGATATGGATTTCGATATCGAAATGGATTTCGAATTCGATAAAAAATTCGATATCGAAATAGATTTTGAATTCGAAATGGATTTCGAATTCGATAAAAATATCGATATCGAAATGGATTTCGAATTCGATAAAGATTTCGATATCGAAATAGATTTTGAATTCGAAATGGATTTCGAATTCGATATGGATTTCGATATCGAAAATAGATTTTGAATTCGAAATGGATTTCGAATTCGAAATGGATTTCGATATCGAAATGGATTTCGATATCGAAATGGATTTCGAATTCGATAAAGATTTCGATATCGAAATAGATTTTGAATTCGAAATGGATTTCGAATTCGATAAAGAATTCGATATCGAAATAGATTTTGAATTCGAAATGGATTTCGAATTCGATAAGGATTTCGATATCGAAATGGATTTCGAATTCAAAATGGATTTCGAATTCGATAAAGAATTCGATATCGAAATAGATTTTGAATTCGAAATGGATTTCGAATTCGATAAAGAATTCGATATCGAAATAGATTTTGAATTCGAAATGGATTTCGAATTCGATAAGGATTTCGATATCGAAATGGATTTTGAATTCGATAAGGATTTCGATATCGAAATGGATTTCGAAATCAAAATGGATTTCGAATTCGATAAAGAATTCGATATCGAAATAGATTTTGAATTCGAAATGGATTTCGAATTCGATAAGGATTTCGATATCGAAATAGATTTTGAATTCGAAATGGATTTCGAATTCGATATGGATTTCGATATCGAAATAGATTTTGAATTCGATAAAGAATTCGATATCGAAATAGATTTTGAATTCGAAATGGATTTCGAATTCGATAAAAAATTCGATATCGAAATAGATTTTGAATTCGAAATGGATTTCGAATTCGATATGGATTTCGATATCAAAATGGATTTCGAATTCGATAAAGAATTCGATATCGAAATAGATTTTGAATTCGAAATGGATTTCGAATTCGATAAAGAATTCGATATCGAAATAGATTTTGAATTCGAAATGGATTTCGAATTCGATAAAGAATTCGATATCGAAATAGATTTTGAATTCGAAATGGATTTCGAATTCGATATGGATTTCGATATCGAAATAGATTTTGAATTCGATAAGGGATTTTGATATCGAAATGGGTTTTGAATTCGAAATCGATATGGATTTCGATATCGAAATAGATTTTGAATTCGAAATGGATTTCGAATTCGATATGGATTTCGAATTCGAAATGGATTTCGAATTCGATAAAGAATTCGATATCGAAATAGATTTTGAATTCGAAATGGGATTTCGAATTCGATATGGATTTCGATATCGAAATGGATTTCGAATTCGATAAAGAATTCGATATCGAAATAGATTTTCGATATTCGAAATGGATTTCGAATTCGATAAAGAATTCGATATCGAAATAGATTTTGAATTCGAAATGGATTTCGAATTCGATAAAGAATTTCGATATCGAAATAGATTTTGAATTCGAAATGGATTTCGAATTCGATAAGGATTTCGATATCGAAATAGATTTTGAATTCGAAATGGATTTCGATCGAAATGGATTTCGAATTCGATAAAAAATTCGAAATAGAAAATTCGATATCGAAATAGATTTTGAATTCGAAATGGATTTCGAATATCGAAATGGATTTCGAAATCAAAATGGATTTCGAATTCGATAAAGAATTCGATATCGAAATAGATTTTGAATTCGAAATGGATTTCGAATTCGATAAAGGAATTCGATATCGAAATAGATTTTGAATTCGAAATGGATTTCGAATTCGATATGGATTTCGATATCGAAATAGATTTCGAATTCGAAATGAATTTCGATATCGAAATAGATTTTGAATTCGAAATGGATTTCGAATTCGAAATGGATTTCGATATCGAAATGGATTTCGATATCGAAATGGATTTCGAATATCGAAATGGATTTCGATATCGAAATGGATTTCGAATTCGATAAAATTTCGATATCGAAATAGATTTTGAATTCGAAATGGATTTCGAATTCGATATGGATTTCGATATCGAAATAGATTTTGAATTCGAAATGGATTTCGAATTCGAAATGGATTTCGATATCGAAATGGATTTCGATATCGAAATGGATTTCGAATTCGAAATAGATTTCGATATCGAAATAGATTTTGAATTCGAAATGGATTTCGATATCGAAATAGATTTCGAATTCGAAATGGATTTCGAATTCGAAATAGATTTCGAATTCGATAATGGATTTCGATATCGAAATAGATTTTGAATTCGAAATGGATTTCGAATTCGATAAAAGAATTCGATATCGAAATAGATTTTGAATTCGAAATGGATTTCGAATTCGATAAAAAATTCGATATCGAAATAGATTTTGAATTCGAAATGGATTTCGAATTCGAAATGGATTTCGAATTCGATAAAAATTCGAAATAGATTTCGAAATCAAAATGGATTTCGAATTCGATAAAGAATTCGATATCGAAATAGATTTTGAATTCGAAATGGATTTCGAATTCGATTATGGATTTCGATATCGAAATGGATTTTGAATTCGAAAAGGATTTCGAATTCGATAAAATGAATTCGAATTCGAAATAGATTTTGAATTCGAAATGGATTTCGAATTCGAAATGGATTTCGATATCGAAATGGATTTCGAATTCGAAATGGATTTCGAATTCGATAATGGATTTCGATATCGAAATAGATTTTGAATTCGAAATGGATTTCGAATTCGAAAATGGATTTCGATATCGAAATAGATTTCGATATCGAAATGGATTTCGAATTCGATAAAAAATTCGATATCGAAATAGATTTTGAATTCGAAATGGATTTCGAATTCGATAAAGAATTCGATATCGAAATAGATTTTGAATTCGAAATGGATTTCGAATTCGATATGGATTTCGATATCGAAATGGATTTCGAATTCGATAAAGAATTCGATATCGAAATAGATTTTGAATTCGAAATGGATTTCGAATTCGATATGGATTTCGATATCGAAATGGATTTCGAATTCGAAATGGATTTCGAATTCGATATGGATTTCGATATCGAAATAGATTTTGAATTCGAAATGGATTTCGATATCGAAATAGATTTCGAATTCGAAATGGATTTCGAATTCGATAAAGAATTCGATATCGAAATTGATTTAATTCGAAATGGATTTCGAATTCGATAAAAAATTCGATATCGAAATAGATTTTGAATTCGAAATGGATTTCGAATTCGATAGGAATATCGAAATGGATTTCGAATTCGAAATGGATTTCGATATCGAAATGGATTTCGAATTCGATAAAGAATTCGATATCGAAATAGATTTTGAATTCGAAATGGATTTCGAATTCGATAAAGAATTCGATATCGAAATAGATTTTGAATTCGAAATGGATTTCGAATTCGATAAAAGATTTCGATATCGAAATAGATTTTGAATTCGAAATGGATTTCGAATTCGATATGGATTTCGATATCAAAATGGATTTCGAATTCGATAAAGAATTCGATATCGAAATAGATTTTGAATTCGAAATGGATTTCGAATTCGATAAAGATTTCGATATCGAAATAGATTTTCGAATTCGATATGGATTTCGATATCGAAATGGATTTCGATATCGAAATGGATTTCGAATTCGATAAGGAATTCGATATCGAAATAGATTTTGAATTCGAAATGGATTTCGAATTCGAAATGGATTTCGATATTCGAAATAGATTTCGAAAATGGATTTCGATATCGAAATGGATTTCGAATTCGATAAAGAATTTCGATATCGAAATAGATTTTGAATTCGAAATGGATTTCGAATTCGAAATGGATTTCGATATCGAAATGGATTTCGAATTCGAAATGGATTTCGATATCGAAATGGATTTCGAATTCGAAATGGATTTCGAATTCGATATGGATTTCGATATCGAAATGGATTTCGAATTCGATAAAAAATTCGATATCGAAATAGATTTTGAATTCGAAATGGATTTCGAATTCGATATGGATTTCGATATCGAAATGGATTTCGAATTCGATAAAAAGATTTCGATATCGAAATGGATTTTGAATTCGAAATGGATTTCGAATTCGATAAAGATTTCGATATCGAAATAGATTTTGAATTCGAAATGGATTTCGAATTCGATATGGATTTCGATATCGAAATGGATTTTGAATTCGAAATGGATTTCGAATTCGAAATGGATTTCGATATCGAAATGGATTTCGAATTCGAAATGGATTTCGAATATCGAAATGGATTTCGATATTCGAAATGGATTTCGAATTCGATAAAAAATTCGATATCGAAATAGATTTTGAATTCGAAATGGATTTCGAATTCGATATGGATTTCGATATCAAAATGGATTTCGAATTCGATAAAGAATTCGATATCGAAATAGATTTTGAATTCGAAATGGATTTCGAATTCGATAAGGATTTCGATATCGAAATGGATTTCGATTTCGAATTCGAAATGGATTTCGAATTCGAAATGGATTTCGATATCGAAATGGATTTCGAATTCGAAATGGATTTCGAATTCGAAATGGATTTCGAATTCGAAATAGATTTTGAATTCGAAATGGATTTCGAATTCGATATGGATTTCGATATCGAAATGGATTTCGAATTCGATAAAAAATTCGATATCGAAATAGATTTTGAATTCGAAATGGATTTCGAATTCGATATGGATTTCGATATCGAAATGGATTTCGATATTCGAAATGGATTTCGAATTCGAAATGGATTTCGATTCGAAATGGATTTCGAATTCGAAATAGATTTTCGAAATAGATTTTAATTCGAAATGGATTTCGAATTCGATAAGGAATTTCGATATCGAAATAGATTTTGAATTCGAAATGGATTTCGAAATCGATATGGATTTCGATATCGAAATGGATTTCGAATTCGATAAAGAATTCGATATCGAAATAGATTTTGAATTCGAAATGGATTTCGAATTCGATAAAGGATTTCGATATCGAAATAGATTTTGAATTCGAAATGGATTTCGAATTCGATATGGATTTCGATATCGAAATGGATTTCGAATTCGATATGGATTTCGATATCGAAATGGATTTCGAATTCGATAAAAAATTCGATATCGAAATAGATTTTGATTTCGAAATGGATTTCGAATTCGATATGGATTTCGATATCGAAATGGATTTCGAATTCGAAATGGATTTCGATATCGAAAATGGATTTTGAATTCGAAATGGATTTCGAATTCGATATGGATTTCGATATCGAAATAGATTTCGAATTCGAAATGGATTTCGATATCGAAATGGATTTCGATATCGAAATGGATTTCGAATTCGATAAAGAATTCGATATCGAAATAGATTTTGAATTCGAAATGGATTTCGAATTCGATATGGATTTCGATATCGAAATAGATTTTGAATTCGAAATGGATTTCGATATTCGATATGGATTTCGATATCAAAATGGATTTCGAATTCGATAAAGAATTCGATATCGAAATAGATTTTGAATTCGAAATGGATTTCGAATTCGATAAAAATTTCGATATCGAAATAGATTTTGAATTCGAAATGGATTTCGAATTCGATATGGATTTCGATATCAAAATGGATTTCGAATTCGATAAAGAATTCGATATCGAAATAGATTTTGAATTCGAAATGGATTTCGAATTCGATAATGGATTTCGATATCGAAAAGATTTCGATATCGAAATAGATTTTGAATTCGAAATGGATTTCGAATTCGAAATGGATTTCGATATCGAAATAGATTTTGAATTCGAAATGGATTTCGAATTCGATATGGATTTCGATATCGAAATGGATTTCGAATTCGATAAAGAATTCGATATCGAAATAGATTTTGAATTCGAAATGGATTTCGAATTCGATAAAAAATTCGATATCGAAATAGATTTTGAATTCGAAAATGGATTTCGAATTCGATATGGATTTCGATATCAAAATGGATTTCGAATTCGATAAAGAATTCGATATCGAAATAGATTTTGAATTCGAAATGGATTTCGAATTCGATAAAGAATTCGATATCGAAATATTCGAATTCGAAATAGATTTTGAATTCGAAATGGATTTCGAATTCGATAAAAATTTCGATATCGAAATAGATTTTGAATTCGAAATGGATTTCGAATTCGATATGGATTTCGATATCGAAATGGATTTCGATATCGAAATGGATTTCGAATTCGATAAAGGATTCGATATCGAAATAGATTTTGAATTCGAAATGGATTTCGAATTCGATATGGATTTCGATATCGAAATGGATTTTGAATTCGAAATGGATTTCGAATTCGATATGGATTTCGATATCGAAATAGATTTTGAATTCGAAATGGATTTCGAATTCGATATGGATTTCGAATTCGAAATGGATTTCGAATTCGATATCGAAATAGATTTTGAATTCGAAATGGATTTCGAATTCGATATGGATTTCGATATCGAAATGGATTTCGAATTCGATAAAGAATTCGATATCGAAATAGATTTTGAATTCGAAATGGATTTCGAATTCGATATGGATTTCGATATCGAAATAGATTTTGAATTCAAAATGGATTTCGAATTCGATAAAGAATTCGATATCGAAATAGATTTTGAATTCGAAATGGATTTCGAATTCGATAAAAATTCGATAAAAATGTTCGATATCGAAATAGATTTCGAATTCGATAAAGATTTCGATATCGAAATGGATTTTGAATTCGAAATGGATTTCGAATTCGATATAGATTTCGATATCGAAATGGATTTTGAATTCGAAATGGATTTCGAATTCGATAAAGAATTTCGATATCGAAATAGATTTTGAATTCGAAATGGATTTCGAATTCGATAAAGATTTCGATATCGAAATAGATTTTGAATTCGAAATGGATTTCGATTTCGATATGGATTTCGATATCGAAATGGATTTCGAATTCGATAAAGAATTCGATATCGAAATAGATTTTGAATTCGAAATGGATTTCGATTTCGAAATAGATTTTGAATTCGAAATGGATTTCGAATTCGATATGGATTTCGATATCGAAATAGATTTTGAATTCGAAATGGATTTCGAATTCGATATGGAATTCGATATCGAAATAGATTTTGAATTCGAAATGGATTTCGAATTCGATATGGATTTCGATATCAAAATGGATTTCGAATTTCGATATCGAATTTTCGATATCGAAATGGATTTCGAATTCGATAAAAAATTTCGATATCGAAATAGATTTTGAATTCGAAATGGATTTCGAATTCGATATGGATTTCGATATCGAAATGGATTTCGATATCGAAATGGATTTCGAATTCGATAAAGAATTTCGATATCGAAATAGATTTTGAATTCGAAATGGATTTCGAATTCGAAATGGATTTCGATATCGAAATGGATTTTGAATTCGAAATGGATTTCGAATTCGATATGGATTTCGATATCGAAATAGATTTCGAATTCGAAATGGATTTCGAATTCGATAAAGAATTCGATATCGAAATAGATTTTGAATTCGAAATGGATTTCGAATTCGATATGGATTTCGATATCGAAATGGATTTTGAATTCGAAATGGATTTCGAATTCGATAAGAATTTCGATATCGAAATAGATTTTGAATTCGAAATGGATTTCGAATTCGATAAAGAATTCGATATCGAAATGGATTTCGAATTCGATAAAGAATTCGATATCGAAATAGATTTTGAATTCGAAATGGATTTCGAATTCGATATGGATTTCGATATCAAAATGGATTTCGAATTCGATAAAGAATTCGATATCGAAATAGATTTTGAATTCGAAATGGATTTCGAATTCGATAAAGATTCGATATCGAAATAGATTTTGAATTCGAAATGGATTTCGAATTCGATATGGAATTCGATATCGAAATAGATTTTGAATTCGATATGGATTTCGATATCGAAATGGATTTTGAATTCGAAATGGATTTCGAATTCGATATGGATTTATCGATTGATTTCGATATCGAAATGGATTTCGATTTCGAAATGGATTTCGAATTCGATAAAAAATTCGATATCGAAATAGATTTTGAATTCGAAATGGATTTCGAATTCGATAAAAATATTCGATATCGAAATAGATTTTGAATTCGAAATGGATTTCGAATCGATATGGATTTCGATATCAAAATGGATTTCGAATTCGATAAAGAATTCGATATCGAAATAGATTTTGAATTCGAAATGGATTTCGATTCGAAATGGATTTTATCGAAATGGATTTCGAATTCGATAAAGAATTCGATATCGAAATAGATTTTGAATTCGAAATGGATTTCGAATTCGATATAGAATTTCGATATCGAAATAGATTTTGAATTCGAAATGGATTTCGAATTCGATATGGATTTCGATATCAAAATGGATTTCGAATTCGATAAAGAATTCGATATCGAAATAGATTTTGAATTCGAAATGGATTTCGAATTCGATAAATGGATTCGATATCGAAATGGATTTCGAATTCGAAAAGGATTTCGAATTCGATATGGATTTCGAATTCGAAATGGATTTCGAATTCGATATGATTTCGAATTCGATATCGAAATGGATTTTGAATTCGAAATGGATTTCGAATTCGAAATGGATTTCGATATCGAAATGGATTTCGAATTCGATAAAGAATTTACGATATTCGAAATAGATTTTGATATCGAAATGGATTTCGAATTCGATATGGATTTCGATATCGAAATAGATTTTGAATTCGAAATGGATTTCGAATTCGATATGGATTTCGATAAAAAAATTCGATTTCATCGAAATGGATTTTGAATTCGATAAAGATTTCGATATCGAAATAGATTTTGAATTCGAAATGGATTTCGAATTCGATAAAGAATTCGATATCGAAATAGATTTTGAATTCGAAATGGATTTCGATTTCGAAATAGATTTCGAATATCGAAATGGATTTCGAATTCGATAAAGAATTCGATATCGAAATAGATTTTAATTCGAAATGGATTTCGAATTCGATAAGGAATTCGATATCGAAATAGATTTTGAATTCGAAATGGATTTCGAATTCGATATGGATTTCGATATCGAAATGGATTTTGAATTCGAAAATTGATATAAAATGGATTTCGAATTCGATAAAGAATTCGATATCGAAATCGATTTTGAATTCGAAATGGATTTCGATTCGAAATGGATTTCGAATTCGATATGGATTTCGATATCCAAATGGATTTCGAATCGAAATGGATTTCGAATTCGATAAAGAATTCGATATCGAAATAGATTTTGAATTCGAAATGGATTTCGAATTCGATAAAGAATTCGATATCGAAATAGATTTTGAATTCGAAATGGATTTCGAATTCGATATGGATTTCGATATCGAAATGAAATGGATTTCGAATTCGATAAAGAATTTCGATATCGAAATAGATTTCAAATTCGAAATGTTCGAATTCGATATGGATTTCGAATTCGATAAAGAATTCGATATCGAAATAGATTTTGAATTCGAAATGGATTTCGAATTCGATATGGATTTCGATATCAAAATGGATTTCGAATTCGATAAAGAATTCGATATCGAAATTGGATTTCGAAATTGGATTTCGAATTCGATAAAGAATTCGATATCGAAATAGATTTCGAATTCGATATGGATTTCGATATCGAAATAGATTTTGAATTCGAAATGGATTTCGAATTCGATATGGAATTCGATATCGAAATGGATTTCGATTTCGAAAATGGATTTCGAATTCGATAAAAAATTCGATATCGAAATAGATTTTGAATTCGAAATGGATTTCGAATTCGATAAAAAAATTCGATATCGAAATAGATTTTGAATTCGAAATGGATTTCGAATTCGATATGGATTTCGAAATCAAAATGGATTTCGAATTCGATAAAGAATTCGATATCGAAATAGATTTTGAATTCGAAATGGATTTCGAATTCGATAAAGAATTCGATATCGAAATAGATTTTGAATTCGAAATGGATTTCGAATTCGATATGGATTTCGATATCAAAATGGATTTCGAATTCGATAAAGAATTCGATATCGAAATAGATTTTGAATTCGAAATGGATTTCGAATTCGATAAAGATTTCGATATCGAAATAGATTTTGAATTCGAAATGGATTTCGAATTCGATATGGATTTCGATATCGAAATGGATTTCGAATTCGATAAAAAATTCGATATCGAAATAGATTTTGAATTCGAAATGGATTTCGAATTCGAAAATGGATTTCGATATCGAAATGGATTTCGAATTCGATAAAAAATTCGATATCGAAATAGATTTTGAATTCGAAATGGATTTCGAATTCGATATCGAAATAGATTTCGAACGATATCGAAATGGATTTCGAATTCGATAAAGGATTTCGATATCGAAATGGATTTCGAATTCGATAAAAAATTCGATATCGAAATAGATTTTGAATTCGAAATGGATTTCGAATTCGATAAAGAATTCGATATCGAAATAGATTTTGAATTCGAAATGGATTTCGAATTCGATATGGATTTCGATATCGAAATAGATTTTGAATTCGAAATGGATTTCGAATTCGATAATGGATTTCGATATCGAAATAGATTTTGAATTCGAAATGGATTTCGAATTCGATATGAAAATGGATTTCGAATTCGATAAAAAATTCGAATATCGAAATAGATTTTTGAATTCGAAATGGATTTCGAATTCGATATGGATTTCGATATCGAAATGGATTTCGAATTCGATAAATGAATTCGATATCGAAATGGATTTCGAATTCAAAATGGATTTCGAATTCGATAAAGAATTCGATATCGAAATAGATTTTGAATTCGAAATGGATTTCGAATTCGATATAGAATTTCGATATCGAAATAGATTTCGAATTCGAAATGGATTTCGATATCGAAATAGATTTTGAATCGAAATGGATTTCGAATTCGATAAAAGATTTCGATATCGAAATGGATTTCGATATCAAAATGGATTTCGAATTCGATAAAGAATTCGATATCGAAATAGATTTTGAATTCGAAATGGATTTCGAATTCGATATGGATTTCGATATCGAAATGGATTTTGAATTCGATAAAGGATTCGATATCGAAATGGATTTCGATATCGAAATGGATTTCGAATTCGATAAAAAATTCGATATCGAAATAGATTTTGAATTCGAAATGGATTTCGAATTCGATATGGATTTAAAAATGAATTCGATATCGAAAATAGATTTTGAATTCGAAATGGATTTCGAATTCGATATATTTCGAATTCGAAATGGATTTCGAATTCGATATAAAGAATTCGATATCGAAATCGAAATGGATTTCGAATTCGATAAAGAATTCGATATCGAAATAGATTTTCGAATTCGATATGGATTTCGATTTCGAAATAGATTTCGATTTTTCGAATTCGAAATGGATTTCGAAATCGAAATGGATTTCGAATTTCGATATCGAAATGGATTTCGAATTCGATAAAGAATTCGATATCGAAATAGATTTTGAATTCGAAATGGATTTCGAATTCGAAATGGATTTCGATATCGAAATGGATTTCGAAATCGAAATGGATTTCGAATTCGATAAAGAATTCGATATCGAAATAGATTTTGAATTCGAAATGGATTTCGAATTCGATAAAGAATTCGATATCGAAATCGAAATGGATTTCGGAATTCGATAAAGATTTCGATATCGAAATAGATTTTGAATTCGAAATGGATTTCGATATAAAATTCGATATCGAAATATTTTGAATTCGAAATGATTTCGAAATGGATTTCGAAATCAAAATAATAAGAATTCGATATCGAAATAGATTTTGAATTCGAAATGGATTTCGAATTCGAAATAGATTCACGAATTCGAAGATTTCGAAATAGATTTTGAATTCGAAATGGATTTCGAATTCGATAAAAATTCGATATCGAAATAGATTTTGAATTCGAAATGGATTTCGAATTCGATAAAGAATTCGATATCGAAATAGATTTTTGAATTCGAAATGTCGATATTCGATAATATTTCGAAATCAAAATGGATTTCGAATTCGATAAAATTCGATATCGAAATAGATTTTGAATTCGAAATGGATTTCGAATTCGATAAAAATTCGATATCGAAATGATTTTTGGATTTCGATATCGGAAATCGAATTCGAAAATTTCGATATCGAAATGGATTTCGAATTCGAAATCTATTTCGATATCGAAATAGATTTTGAATTCGAAATCGATTTCGAATTCGAAATCTATTTCGGATATCGAAAATTTTACGAATTCGAAATCCATTTCGAATTCAAAATCTATTTCGATATCGAAATCCATTTTCGAATTCGAAATCATTTTCGATATCGAAATTTTTACGAATTCGAAATCCATTTCGAATTCAAAATCTATTTCGATATCGAATTCTTTATCGAATATCCATTTCGAAATTCATATCGAAATCCATTTCGATATCGAAATATATTTCGATATCGAAATCGATTTCGAATTCGAAAATCCATTTCGAATTCAAAATCTATTTCGATATCGAAATCCATATCGAATTCGAAATCTATTTCGATATCGAAATCCATATCGAATTCGAAATCCATTTCGAATTCAAAATCGATTTCGATATCGAATTCTTTATCGAATTCGAAATCCATTTTGATATCGAAATCCATATCGAATTCGAAATCCATTTCGAATTCAAAATTATTTCGATATCGAATTTTTTTTATCGAATTCGAAATCCATTTCGATATCGAAATCCATATCGAATTCGAAATCTATTTCGATATCGAAATCCATATCGAATTCGAAATCCATTTCGAATTCAAAATCTATTTCGATATCGAATTCTTTATCGAATTCGAAATCCATTTCGAATTCAAAATCTATTTCGATATCGAATTTTTATCGAATTCGAAATCCATTTGATTTCGAAAAATATCGAAATCGATATCGGAATTCAAAATCTATTTCGAATTCAAAATCTATTTCGATATCGAAATCCATTATCGAATTCGAAATCCATTTCGATATCGAAATCATTTATCGAATTCGAAAATCCATTTCGAATTCAAAATCTATTTCGATATCGAATTTTTTATCGAATTCGAAATCCATTTCGAATTTATATCGAATCGAAATCCATATCGAATTCAAAATCCATTTCGGATATCGAAATCTATTTCGAATATCGAATTTATCGAATTCGAATCCATATTTTAATCGAAATCCATTTCGAATTCAAAATCTATTTCGATATCGAAATTTTCATTTCGAATTCGAAATCCATTTCGATATCGAAATCTTTATCGAATTCGAAATCCATTTCGAATTCATAAAATCGATATCGAAATCTTTATCGAATTCGAAATCCATTTCGAATATCGAAATCCATTATCGAATTCGAAATCTATTCGAATTCGAAAATCTATTTCGATATCGAATTCCATTTCGAATTCGAAATCCATTTCGATATCGAAATCATATTTCGAATTCGAAATCCATTTCGATATCGAAATCCATTTCGAATTCAAAATCTATTTCGATATCGAAATTTCGAATTCGAAATATTTCGATATCGAAATCCATTTCGAATTCGAAATCCATTTCGAATTCAAAATCTATTTCGATATCGAAAATATATCGAATTCAAAATCCATTTGGATAATTCGAAATCCATTTCGAATTATCCATTTCGAATTCGAAATCCATTTCGAATTCCATTTCGAATTCGAAATCTATTTCGATATCGAAATTTTTATCGAATTCGAAATCCATTTCGAATTCAAAATCTATTTCGATATCGAATTTTATCGAATTCGAAATCCATTTCGATTTCGAAATCCATTTCGAATTCGAAATCCATTTCGAATTCGAAATCCATTTTGATATCGAAATCCATATTTCGAATTCGAAATCTATTTCGAAATCGAAAATCTATTTCGAAATCCATTTCGAATTCAAAATTATTTGATATCGAAATTCGAATTCGAAATCATTTCGATATCGAAACTATATCGAATTCGAAATCCATTTCGAATTCAAAATCTATTTCGATATCGAATTTCTTTATCGAATTCGAAATCCATTTCGAATCGAAATCCATTTCGATATCGAAATTATTTCGAATTCGAAATCCATTTCGAATTCGAAAATCTATTTCGAATATCGAATTCTTTATCGAATATCGAAATCCATTTCGAATTCGAAATCCATTTCGAATTCAAAATCTATTTCGATATCGAATTTTTATCGAATTCGGAAATCCATTTCGAATTCGAAATTTCATTTCGATATCGAAATCGAAATCCATATCGAATTCGAAATCCATTTCGAATTCAAAATCCATTTCGATATCGAATTTTTTATCGAATTCGAAATCCATTTCGAATTCAAAATCTATTTCGATATCGAATTTATTATCGAATTCGAAATCCATTTCGAATTCAAATTCTATTTCGATATCGAATTCTTTATCGAATTCGAAATCCATTTTGATATCGAAATCCATTTTCGAATTCAAAATTATTTCGATATCGAATTTTTTATCGAATTCGAAATCCATTTCGAATTCAAAATCTATTTCGATATCGAATCCTTATCGAAAAATCCATTTCGATATCGAAATCTATATCGAATTCGAAATCCATTTCGAATTCAAAATCTATTTCGATATCGAATTTCCTTATCGAATTCGAAATCCATTTCGGAATTCAAAATCCATTTCGATATCGAAATCCATTATCGAATTCGAAATCCATTTCGAATTCAAAATCTATTTCGATATCGAATTCTTTATCGAATTCGAAATCCATTTTTGATATCGAAATTCATTTCGATATCGAAATCCATATCGAATTCGAAATCTATTTCGAATTTGAAATCTATTTCGATATCGAATTCTTTTATCGAAT